>JXCR01018363.1:40050-72024 GCA_002079205.1 Phalaenopsis hybrid cultivar
TATATATATATATAAGTTTAGGAAAATATTAAATCAAACTGATCCCATGTCTTTCATAGTTTAAATCAAAGAGCACTACACCTCAAGCCACATATTCATCCCAAAAGATAAACAAAAGACTTGAGGTTGAGGCTTGATCAAATAAAATAAGAAACACATGATATCTATTTGTTCTGTGAAACCATTTTATTATAAGCCGACAAGTTCTTCTATTTAATATGAAAAATTAAATACAGTTTTTATTAAGTGTGGTTCAGAAAGTTTCCTATAAAGGCAAGCTCTTATAGTTAATTACAACTTAGGTAACTGAAGTCACCTAAAAAAACTCTAGATAAAAATAAGGGGATATTGTCTTCAAGAAGGTCTAGGGAACAAGACATTTGAATAAGATCGGGCAAAGAGGTGTGAAAAGGGAATGGCTCAAATTTAGAACATTTTATGGAATCCAAAAAAAGAGAGACTAGGGGATATCATAAATCCTATGTTTGAACCAAGAAGTACAGAAAGGTAAATGCAACAATTTAAAAGCATACCTGTCGATTATTCTCGATCCTCCACCTGAAAGGCTAGTGCTTGCAAGGCATGTATACAATTTTGGAAGGAATTTCTGTTGCAGGAGTAGATGAAGGTATAGCTACCAAACCCCAAGGTATGATTTTTTTGAGCCTCCCAAGTTCTTAGTGGATAATTTTAGAACAATATATTGCAAGTTCAAATTGTCCTTCAAAATATCCAAAAGATTCAAAGTGTTGGTGGTATGACCCTGAACTACTTTGAAGATCTCTAGAATTATTTTGATTTCATCTTTTGAACTTATCGTATTATTCAATTAATCATCTGAGTTTAGAGTGGGGCTACCCTGTTGCCCAGTGAAACTTGATAATTCAATTATCTCAAGGATAGGATACTTAATCAATTTGACACTTTACTTGAGAGTTATATGGATGAATGCCCCTATGGTAGACCCAAGTTATCAAAGATTTGGTGCTCCTCACAAATGGGCTTGGAGTGCTTAAAGAGGTGTTAATCCCTAATCATATTATCTTCTAAATCCATTATTTGAGTTTAGACATCGAGCCTAGGTCACTGCGAAGGCCTTAACAATCATAATGGAGAAAAATGGTGTTAGCTAAAATTTTGGTTTAAGTGACATTATCTTATTGAATGATCAAATCATCATCAATTTTAGGCTTAAGACAAGTGAATTATCATCTTCCTAGCATAAGCTCATCACTTAAGAATCATTTGATCTTAATTGACTTCAAAGGCATGAAGATTAGGGAAACTATGATTTTGTTGATATTGTGAAAATGTGGTAAATGAGTTTCTACCTTTAAACATTGCATTTCAATCATCTGATGCATTCATTAAGGATCAAAACTACCCATCCCCAATGGTTAATCCTAAAATTTGATTACGGCTCCAAAATCTAAAATTACCTATTTGCCCTTTGGGCCTTTCATCTTATAATTCTTCAAGCAAAATTCAAATGGCCTTGAAAATCTTTAAGTATCCCATCCTTGGATTAATTGAAATATCACATAGGAGAATGTGTTTTTTTTTTAAATTTGATTTAATTTAAAATAATTATTTTAACCAAAAAATAGGATTTTTCAATGTTAATTTATTTAATTAATCAAAGTGAAGTTTTAATTTATGAAAGAAATTATTGGAGGTTTTCCTAGGTCAGAAGGATACTTAGACAAAATTTTATGACTTTTTGAATAATATTGTAATTATTATAATTATTGAAAGGTCAATTTTAATGATTATTTGAATGCAAAAAATATGTTTTAATCTTCAAAAATCCCTTTTAAACTTTTATTAAACCCTCATAAGTCCAAGAAACTTAAAGGAACAAATTTTATATTTTTATGATTTATATTTAATTTATTGTATCTATTTAATGAGAAATGAGAAAAATGCATTTTTAGGCCTTTAGAAATTTATTTTTAATTTAGAGAGAAATGTTTTAAGGTGTTCTAAGTGGTTAGGGAATAATTGGACACATTTTGAACTATTTTTGTATTTTTGAAATTTTTAATTATTTTAATTATTTTTAATTCAAAATATACATTAAAAAAATATTTTTACAAAAATATATTCTATTTTTATTAAATTCCCCTGATCACAAGGAACTCAGAAAACTATTTTTCATAATTTTCCCAAGCTTATTTAATTTAATGTTATTTTTTATGGAAAAATACTATCTTTACTTATAAAATCCACTTTAATGGCCAAATCAACTTAAATGAATTTGAAATTTTTACAATGAGTTGAAATGATTTTTATGAACAATGTGGAATTGATTTTATCAAATTTTTATTTATATTTAATTTAAATAAATTAATACAAGGTAAAAATGTTTAATTAATAATAGAAATATGCAAAATTATTCAAATCATTAAAATAACTTTCCTAAGCTCCTCTAACCATTGGAAACCTAGCAAAATTGATCCCACAATTTTTCCAAGAATATTTTAATTTATATGATTAATTAAAGCCAAAATATCCAGTTAGGCTTGAAAATTAAGGTTAGAAACACAGAGGTTCTCTCTGACTTTAGAAAAATCAGAGGAAGTTCTCTATCATGAGGAATCAAGCCTAAAAATTTTAAGTCATGGTATTTAATCATGATGAATTAAAATACCAATGAGAGTATTTAATTAATTAAAAATCATATACTTGGCTAATAATTTTTATTTTTAGTATAAATTATTGTCTTCTATTCACTGAGTAAGAGGGTGTTTTTTCTTTTATTTTTATGATTTTTCTACGCAAATTTATGATTTCTTAAAGATCAGGCATTAAAATAAATAAAAAATCCCCCTATTTATCTATATATCCACGCGGCACCACCTCAACCTTTTCCACTCCGAAGTCTCCACACTGTGCTTCGCGATTTGATGCCACCAGCCACATAGCTACCTCGTCGCCCACCTTTTTGCTCTATCTGCGAGTCCAAGGTGATCACAGTCGTCCATGGAATAAAGACGCGATCGAACGGCTCTTAGTCATCGTCGCCAAGTGAACTAACGCGAGAACCACTTATACTAAAACCTTAAGGTCTCTGCCTATACTCAACCAAATCACATGGGGTTTGTTTCTAAACCTTCATCTACTCAAGACAAACATATTTAAATGATTTATCAAGCATGAAATCAAGTCATTACACATGGAGAATCGAAAGAAGCTCGTGCTAGAGTTAGAGCTCAATACCTTTGTCTAAGAGGGGAGACCTCAATTAGATGGTTGTGGAAGCTTCGATTTGGTCCAACGAACCTCCATATGAAGTCTCAAGCTCTGGTGAATTATCTAGGTATGTTTTTAATCAAACTCAATTTTAGGTGTTGGTCTAAAGCTATGCTAAGGGCTGTTTGAGAGGGGTCTTTTGTGTGGAATAAACTCCTCTCACTGAAGGAATGGTGTCTGCACAGTTAATTGGAGTTTGGTTCACTGTGGAGTTGGGGAGAGGAATGTCTTGGTTTTGGCCTAATTTTTTAGCTCAAAATTGAACACTCGCAGAGAGAAGCAGAGGGGAAAGATGGTTGGTTTGAGCTTAGGAATGCTTAGAGAGTTTCTGGTGAGATTTTTGCAGAGTTTCCCCAAGGATTTTGGTTAGCTCTTTTTTAACCATGGAGAAGGTGGTTTAAATAGAGGAGCTTAGGGTGGAGCTCAAGGCTTCAATTTGGGTTCATTTAAGTGCTTTTCGTGGAGGGCATCAAAATGATAAACACCAATCAGAGTTAGACACATTTGATGGGTGAAATTGGGTTTGAGTTAAAGCATTGGGCTCTCAATTTTGGTGTTTTCCGGCCACTAGGCTAGCCGGCAGGGCCAGGGGGGGTAGCCAGAGGAGTTAGGTGAGCCAGGGGGAGGGTTAATTATTATTAACTCTTAATGATTTGTCATTATGGCTGAGATATCTTAGCATAGACCCAAAAATGAGATGAAATCCCTTAATTTAGGGAACCATTGGTCCATAGCCCACCTTGGCTAGTTTAGGTGGGTCTAAGCTGGTCACTAGGATGTACTTGGTGGTTGTAGTGTCATTAATTTGGTTATTTGGACATGGCTAGGAATATTTTGGTGAAGGAGTTCAATTTGGGTCAAATTGGATTGAATTTGGGTTTGGGTTGGCTAGCCATGATCTTGCGCCCAATTGATTGATCAATTTGGTGTAGATATTTGTAATGAAGTGTTTAGAAAAGATTTGGGGTGATTTTGAATTGATTTCGTGGGTCAATTTGAAGAAATTTGGACATTTGATGAATTTGGGTATGTTGGGCTGGAGTTATTTTATGTCAAAATTGATGGTTGAAAATGATCTAAGAGAAAATTAGAAAGAATTTTCAACACCAATTGGGTGTCAATTTTGGGGTTTGGGCATTCAATTTGGTGGAATTTGGTCATTAAATTGGGGCAAATTTAGGGATTTCGAATTTGGGTTGAAATTGAGTGTAATTGAAGCTTGAACAAGGCCAATTGAGGGTTCAATTTAGTATGTAGATCTATTTTGAAGAGTTTAGGATCCAAATTGAGGCAATTGAATGGTCCATGCGGTTCAATTGGGTGCGATTGGGTCTTATGTTCAAAATTGGGGGTTTTGGTTTGAATCAAAATTGAGCTCAAATCATGGGTCAATTAAGCTTGGATTTGGTTTGAAATTATCATAAGGATGATGAATTTGAGCTTAGAATTGAATTGGGGAAGATTGTGGTCAAATTGATAGACATTTGGTGTAAATTTGGAGAAATTGGGCATTTAAAGGCAATTTGAGAGTTTTGGTCAAAATGGTCAAATTGATCAAATTGGGTTCAATTGAAGGGTCCAAATTAGTTTTGGGGGCATTTGAGATAATTTTGGAGGTTTTGGGAGAGTTTGGGCCACCAATGGAATTTTTGTATTTTTGGCAAATTTTGGGGTATTTTTGGTAATTTTGGTAACTTTGGGTGGTTTTGGGCAATTCGGTTGGTTTGAAATGGTTTGAAATGACTTTTGAACAAATTTGGGCATTTTGGGTGAAATTGGGAATTTTGGTCGAATTTAGGGTTTAGGGGTGTTAAGGCAGTTTGGGTAGATTTGACGGGGCAAAAGACTAAGTTGGATATTTTGGTAAAATTGGGGTGGAAATCACTCTATGTGAACCATGGACCAATGGAATCCCCATTTAGATCTTTTATGTACTGGTCCTAGCTAAACCTCGGCCTAGGGCTAGTGGGTCTAGGGGACCATCTACAAGAGTCTCCCAAAGGATCAAAGGATCAAAGTCAAGAAAGTTTAGGTTTAGGGCTATGAGTGAAATTGAGTGAAAGTGAGTGCAACTAAATGAACCAACTCTATAACAACACCCAGGGTCAGCTCTAAGGCCAAGCAGTCCTATGGGGACTCACCTTGAGTTCTCCCATATTGACCCCACTTACCAAGTGCTAGAGGTTAGGACCAATATGTGAAACTTCAACTTGAGAAAATAATGGTTTAGAGTTTCTAATGGTGAGGGTTCCTTTTTCTAGTCCTCTAGGAATTGTCAACAAGATGTCTTATGGTTAGACCCTAGGCTACTAAAGAGGAAAAACTAAACCTCAACAAAAAGTGAGGTCAACAATAACATATCCTCCCAAAGGAAGAAAATATTATCTTAAGAAAAGGTTTTACCACCCAAATGAAGCAAATCTTTGTCATTCTATGGAACTAAGTTTTTTCCCTTACCTCATAGGTGCAAGACAAGGTTTATTCTAATTCTTGAGTCTCATTTTCTACAAGGGCAATCCCTTGTAGCTAATATAGATCAAAAGTTTTGACTCCTAATGAAAACTGTCAATTAATATAATGATTTAAATCATTAAAGTTTGGACTTTCACAGTTGAAATGTTGAAATTAAGGAAAGCATCCAAACTAGAATAATTAGTTCAACAAAATAAGGCTTGTAGTTTAATGATTATATGTCATGGAAAGGCTTAAATGTAGGATTCGATAATCTAATGCAAGAGGTCTAAAAAGATGGCTAAAGAAGTTAGAATGATCTAATGGTGAATTTGAATTGTTTGGATAAAATTAAAGTTGAATTAGGTAAACTTTATTCGACTGCTGAAGTTATTAGGATTTCAAAACTAAGGACTGAGTTGGATAAGAAGCATTTCTAGAATGAAAACATTATACACTCTATAAGAAATCCTGATGGGTGGACTAACATAGATCTTAGGAATAATGTTCCCAGTCATGATTCTCATGGCTTTTCGTCTCCCATAGACATTTGTATCCATAAAATATAACTAACCTCATAACCAGAAAATCCTCTTTCGATTTCCTTATCATGGAGTATTTCTTGTTTTCAGGTGGTCTGAAATACCTTCATCAAATAAACATGTGTTACATCATTCTAAGGTATTACCTCTAGTATTAGGGGGTGAGTTTTTTTTTTTTTTACTTCATAATTCTTAGAACTAACTAGGGCACTATCAAACTAACCTAGGTTTCAATACTCATACTACCCTACGGTAAGTGTATGATCCTCAAGTTTGGTGTCCAAGTTAGCTAACATAAAGTTCATATCAGATCTACCTAGATTTCCTTCATATTTTGCATCTTGGTTTGTTTCAAAATGATATTTGAAGTTTAATATTTTATTTATGTTTTATTTTAATTCCTAGGTTTGTCAGCCATGTGGAGAAGTTAATTTTTTTTGAAATTATTGAGTTTCATTCTATTTAGGATTTAATTTTAATGTTTGTGGAGAATACTATCTTATGGGAGATTTCCATCCTTCTACTTATTTGATGTATTGTTTTATTATTTTTGTTTCGTTTTTTTAAGTCTACGCATGGAATAAACAAATATAAAACTAGGCATAATAGTGACATAAAAATAACATATTTCTATCCTAGATTAGACAGGTTAGGGTTAAGATGAGGTAATCTAGGGTTTCAGCTCATATTAACTCAAAAATTAAGTTGAGGTATTATATAAGGAATCATCTAGTTTGAACCTAGGTTGGATCTGAGTTCACTTGGGATGGTTCTGGGTTGAACCTGGGTTTGGTCTAGGGTGACACATAATGGAGCTGGTTTAACCTAGGCTAGACTTGGGTTTACCTGAGTTGGACCTAGGTTGACAAGGTTTGGACTTGGGTTGACCTGGGATGGACTAGGTTAACTTATATTAAACCTAGGTTAACCAAGGTTGGCCTAGATTAGACCTGAGTTAGATGAGGTTAACGTGGGTTGAATCGAGTTGACTTGGGTTTGATTTGTGTTGACTTAAATTGGACCTGAGTTGATCTATGTTATCTTGGGTTGACCTGAGTTGGACTTGAGTTTATTTGGGTTGGACCTAAGTTGATCTAGGCTTATTGAGGTTAATCCTAGGTTAGACTGGCTTGACCAGGGTTAGACCTAAGTTAGACTTAGGTTAAACCTAGATTGACTTAGGTTAGGCCTGGATTGACCTAGGTTGGACCTAGGTTGGACCTGGTCTAGACTAGTTAGACATGAGTTGACCTCGGTTGGACCTGAGTTGACCTCGGTTGGACCTGAGTTGACCTCGATTATCTTAGGTTAGACCTCGGTTGAACATAGATTGGACCTTAATTGAATTGGATTGAACTGGGTTGACCTAGGTTGGATTTGGGTTGACCTGGGTTGACCTGGGTTGAACCCAAGTTGGACTTGGGTTGGACAAGGTTGACCTCAGTCATATCGGGTTAGTTTCGGGTCAAGTCAGATATGGATTGGGTTATACTTTACTAAAGTTTGGGTTAAGGTTAGGTTGAGTTTGGGCCAACCTGAGTCAAACCAAAACTCAAGTCTAATCCAAGGCTATTGAGTTGGGTTAGCTTAGCCTAAACCTAACTAAAATAAATAATTCTTAAACTTAATTAAAAGTGGAAGGAAGAGAGGACATATTAGAGAGAAGACTGATTGGATGAGGAGGATCTGGGAGAAGTTTTCTTCCTACTTTTTCCTCTACTCAGAGTACACAAAGTCTGTGTGGAATTGCAACTGCAAGTCTTAGAGACAGGGAAGAGACCGCTTAATTAGAGGCTAGGTAGGTTGTGGCAAGGGTCATAATCATTGTCCATTTGCTTTGGATCGATAGTGTGGATCATTCTGACAATTCCTAACGGTTGTCGCTGGAAGGGCAGCGGTGCGCATCGTAATGGTGAATTGACCCTAGAGTGACACTAATGTGGTACGGGAAGTGGCCACACCAGCATCGGGTGTGTTCATGCCCGGGAATGCCTTGGCGTGATCATATTAGGGCTAGGCATAACAAAATAGGTTAGTTTTGGGCGTGATCACATCAAGCCCTTTTGAGACGTGACCATGCCTAGAGCAGGTGTGATCACGTTAGGCCAAATTTTTTCTTGGTTACCTTTAGGCCAAAAAGATATGGTGCACATGTTCAAGTGGGTCAACTATGACCAAAAGTGAGGTCAGTAATTGTTTCACTGAAGTGATACTCAGATCATTGGCCAAATTATAAATAATTTACTCAAGGGATAAACCTGACATCTTGATATAACTCAAAACAAGGCAATCAAAAAATTCATTCAAGTTTCTATAATTTTATTATCCATAAAATCCAACAAAAGTTTTTTCTAAGAAATTCAAATGAGGTTCATCAACCGTGCTCTTTTTGATTTGGATCAACTCATCAATAGTTTAAAAAACACCCTTCTCCAATTCGGGAAGGGCATCCTTGACTTCAAATTCCAAGTTACTAGAGGTGAGAGCCTCATCACCTTTCAAATGAAAAAAACATTCCACATGATGCAGTAGGGAATCTTCATGTTGCTTTTTAACATACCCAGAGCTAATTTTTTCTCCGGAGGCTTTATTCTGTCACATAACCTTGCATATCTTGGCTTTGTAACAGACTTTCTTTCGGGTAACATCCCATTATCCAACAGATTTTTAACAAGTGGAGACTAATAATAAAAGGGAGAATATCATCTATTTTTCATTCTCATCATTTGAAAGCATTGCATCATGGTTGGTTACATGTGTATCAACTTTGTAAGAAAATGTCCTTCTCTAAATCTTATTTTTAAAGAGAAGGGCATTTTCATTTAAAGAGAAGGACATTTACATATGAAACTTTGTAAGAAAAGTTTCATATGAATCATTTTTCTCCATTGAAATGCAAATTGCAAAACTACCCTATGTTGACAGAGAAAAAAATTTTGCTCCCAAAAAATGCGAACGACAAAACTACCCTATGTCGGCAGAGAGAGTCATTGGACTGCTGATGTAGCATTAGGGTATTTTTGTATGGTATGGTGGAGTTGGGTCCTAGTGTTTCCTTTCATGAAGTTTTATCTTCAAATTGTTGGGGCATTGTTCAATGGCGCTGCAATGCTGGCTTTTGGATTTATAAGAATCGTGCACTCGAGTTTTTGGATAAAAAATGTCCTCTTTTTACACTGAGGCTCCCGTATATGGCATTGTGGTGCTTTCATTCCTGCTCCATGGCACTTCCTCCTATTGTTGAGTAGTATTTAAGTGGCTAAATATCCCCCCACGTGCTAAATTTTCAAAATATACAAACAAAAAAACATAAAACTCAAACCAAATATGTAAGAAATATAATATATCATAACATCAAATTTTACATGCGTCACCCACCTTGGGAGGTTCAACCTTTTCTCTGTCACTTCAAACTTCTATCTTCTTTTTCTTCACTAAAGACTCTTTGTTCTCTTTTTACCAAACAAAGCAACAACTAGATCAGGTCGAGGAAGGTTGATCTTCTCAGTAGGAACATCCATTTCTCATAGAAAACACAACCAAAAATTAAAGAGAGAAAAGAGATGAATCGATCAATTGATGGGAACAGGGCCTTTCAATCCCTAGTTACCAATGGCAGTGGTGCAGAAAACAAAGAGGCCACATACGCATCAACATCATGAATAGGAGATGTATAATTAAGGATCTTTATTACTAAATTAATTAATATATCATTCTTTTTTCTTTTTTCCTTTTTTTTTTTTTTGCATACATAACCTTCAAAGAGAAAAGATAATAAGAGAATTACATATACATATTTGATTTCCATTGCACCGAAAATATGTCAAGTGACAATACAACTTTTATCAATGTGTTGGGCCAATTCTGACAGTTGAGCCAATCAATACGAAGAATTAACAGCACCGAGTAAATCCCCAAACGGACAAAAAATTCAACTGTCCAGAGCTACTCAAAATAGTCTTATTATTTTTTGTATGGCGACTGCAAAACTAAACCAAGTTAAACTTAAATAAAAAAATCTATTTCAAGATATAACTGAAGAGCAAGCTTTCTTAATATTTTCAATCATTTTTTCTTATCTTCTCTTTATTTTGTTGTTTCCATTTCCCCTCACTTTCCCTAGCCCAGCTAATCAAAACAAAATACAACAATTTGTGCTTCTGTTATGAATTTTAATATTTTAATAATAATTTTTAAGAAAAAGGCAAAGCGGTGAAAATTTTGAAGTGGGCGAATATTTAGTTGTTGCACTCCAAAAGTTTAAATTTTATAGTATAAAAGAAAAAAAGGAGAAATTTTGAGCATCACTGCCCTTAGTCTCTTCTCATTACTCATTCAATAACACAAGCAAGTTTTCAGAGTAGAACCGTAAACTTTTCTATAAAACATATACATATAATAAGTTCAATCTGAAGATTACAAAAGCTGACACTCAAGACTTGGCCATTTCCTGGACGACATTCAATAACACAATCAACCGCCAAAAGAGAAGATCAGGAAGCACCGTACTCGATAGTTTTATCCGGAGGGTCTTATCAGCTAGTGAATTCTCTGGGCGAAAGGCCCATGTTGCCGACCAATGGATTGAAAAACTGCTTTGATTTGGAAAATCAAGCTGGATCAACCATTGGAAGCATTTTGAAGCATAGCTGTAAATGTACAGCTGTATAATTCACAAATATTGTTCTTTTCAAAAGAAATCATTTCATCTCTTCCGAAGAATGATGCACCAATTTGATTTATCATAAAACTCCTCAACTGTTTCTGCATTATCCACGCCAGCAACTAGCCTGCAAAAGACGATACAAAGGATTGAAAGACTTCTTATTTGTTAAACGCTGAGGGATATCTTCTTGACAGAAAACTGTGAAGAAAACAGCCAGATGATGAATCAGTCAAATCATGAGCACTAACCATCAAAAATCAAATGCATCTAATAATGAAACTGATGAAGGAATACATTTCTGCTTTAAGAAAATCAAATGAAATGGTAAATTTTGTTGAGGGAGATTTACATGCAGACCACAGAATTCTCATGTATTTACATTCATAAACACCTAAACTTTCATATTTACCCATATGACATAAAGCTATGCATGAAAAAGGTGAACTTCACTTTTGAAGTAGTAGTAATATTTTGTTGATGTTATACATTTGAGCATCATTCAGGTAAATATGAAGCTTTAGGTGCTTGATGTGTAAATACATAAAAATTATGCGACATGTATGTGAATGCCCCTTTCTTTAATTACTAAAGAGTAAACACCAATTGAATGAACATGTTGAAACTGGAAAGTGTTAGCTCAGCGTACGAGCAGCTGTAATCTTTCTTGTTCACTCCTATCTCAACCACCTTCAAATATGCTGCTTGCCAACTCTGGCAAATTTTACCCATCAAGGTGTTATATTCATAATGAGAAAATTCTGGTTGTAAACAACTAAGGCTTATAATGATGTTTGAAAGTTTGAAAATTACTCCATGACAAGAAAATATTAATTGGCGACAATTTTTTTTTATTCAAAAGGGCATGCAAGAATTTGATTTAGTTCAACTAGAAATTAAATGTATGTATGTATGTGTGTGTGTGTGCAACATTTATTAAAAAATATACAATATATCTCATGACAAGATCAGAAGATTCAATAAATCATGATCAATTCCTCAAAAGATTCTTGAGCAATGGACTCTAATGAGTGATATTTTTGACTATATGAATAATCTACTAAGAACTGAAGATATGATTTATCAAAATACTAAATCAACTCTTGTTGTTGGCATCTCATTGTACACATTAATAAAAAACCAGTTCTCATGAATATCTGTAATCATTAATAAAAAAGAAGTACACATGAATGCATCTATAAACCTAAATTTAAACACGTTATTATGATTCATATCCGCATATGTTAATATAACTTCCCTAAGAATTAATACATGAATGTGTGCTTGCATATCAAGAAGTAAATGTGCATAATATTTGAATTCAGAGCAATTTTTTATAAGAAATTAATAGGTTGGCTCAAATCAACTTAAAAGGTCACTCAGAATATATACATTATACTTAATTCAAACTTCATTGAAAATCATAATTTTCAAATACACGCCGAGGTGGGTGTAATATCCAAAAAATGGCAAAACAAATACATTTCATTTATTTTTGAATTATACTCCACTTTTCGAAGCTTCAAAATTCATTCAAACTATTTTTATAAAATTCATAAGAATATTTAATAAATCAGTTAAATTCATTTAATTTTTTTCTGTTTTCCCTAATAAATCACTGTGAGCATAGTAGCTAATCCCACTTAGTGGCATATGCAATGCTGAATTAAATAGAAGGGTAGGGATTTAATTAAATTAATTATAAATATAAAAATTAACCAACAGCCCTCCATTGCTTCGCTGCTTTCTGTTTCCGCTATTGGGCACTTTAGCGGAAGACTGAAGCCAAATGGAGGGGAAAATTCGAAGATGTCGGAGGAAATTTTCATAAGTTCAGAGGAAAAATACTTGCATACATAGGTGATTAAGTATAATACCTGATTTTAATAATATAGTTGTATACATAGTTGATCAAGGGCAATAGCTGATTTTAATATCTTTTAAATTAATAAAACCCTTTTTATCTCGTTGTTTTAATGTAAACATCAGCCAACAAATTGGAAACTGCATTCGGGTAGGCTGTATGGATGGAATATATCAAAATGACATTTTTGAGACAGATAGTATTAATGAGTTAATTAACAAGCTATGAAATTTTGAATTAGTTTAGTTTAGTTAATTTATATCAATTAAATATGACTATATAAGTTACATGAGTGTTTGAGTTTTAGGAAGATTTTAATCTTAGTATCTTCTATTTTAGTATTTTTTATTTTTAGAATTTAGAATTTCTGGTATGTTATAATTTTTATATCGCGGCATACAAACCCCCTTTCTCAACATGCTTCTTCAGAGTGCTTTCCAACACCCCACAATCCCTAAGCATGTTCGCGCCAACCATCCCTTCCTGCATCAACCCAAACTCGAATCAACCAAAAACCCCATTAATCGAAATAATCTTTGCATCAATTAAGAAAAGAAAATAAAAAAGAGCTTCAGCAGAAATCCAACGGAAGTGAAATTAGATCAAACGAAGACCCCTCGCAGTCAACAACGAGAGCATCAGCGACAGGCGTGATCCCAAAGGAAGCATCCACCCTCAGATTCTTCTCTACCGAAGCAACTGGACTTCCATCTCTTGTGAGCGAGGGAGAAGACGAGGGGGGCATTGAAGGAAATAAGCGATAAAAACGCGGAACGCGGGGGTCATCCTGCAGTCCGCGTCTTTCACAAAATTAAATTCAGTTGTTAGATACGCATTTGAAACATGCGATCCAAATACTCCGCAGTTTTAAGTTGTCCCAAATGGGCCCTTAGAAGAATTTGATGATTATGCTCGCCACAATAATAGAGAGGAAAACAACCAGGTCAACATATTCTTACTCGGTCTTAATTAAAGTTTACAGACAAAGTCCGAGGATGAATCCTCAGTAAGAAACCTCTATACTCAATTCAAGAAGCTTTCTCTGAAATTAGACAAGAGCCGAGAAGAAAAATTATGTTGTGCAACACTTAATTGTCTAGTAACATTGAGTAGGAGAACTCGGCTCAAGTCAAAAGAAGTTGATACTGACAAAAAATTGTGTAAAAAACCATGGTAAAAGCATTACAAAAAACCATGACATGCGAAAGAGACATGTTGGAAACTTCATGATAAACCTGCAAATTAGAAACCAAAATCTACATGTGAAAGTCAGGCTTATCAAGCCACAGTTGAATAAACCCAGGAGCCTCATGCTAATTTGAAGGTAGTCCATTTCATCAAGGAGCAATTAAAAGCACTTGTATAAAGTATTTCAATTTCCAAAATTTTCTAATTCTATCTTGTTCCTTGTACTTTTTCTCATACTTGGATAGTTAATTGTGGGGCAACTGATACATGACTGATTGGTCTAAATTCTTTTTCTCCTATAGACCTTATGTAGGAAATAAAAAAGTTAAAATTGTTGATGGTTCCCTCTCGGTAACTATCGAGATAGGAACTATCAAACTCTCATCGTTATTAACCATTTATGATATTTTCTATGTCCTTAATTTATCATATAACTTAATGTCCATTAACTAAATTACTATTATTCATCAATGTCAAGCTAATTTTTATATTTATAGTTAATAAAGGCAGAGGTAGACCTA
Organism: Phalaenopsis hybrid cultivar; assembly: GCA_002079205.1. NCBI lineage: Eukaryota > Viridiplantae > Streptophyta > Magnoliopsida > Asparagales > Orchidaceae > Phalaenopsis > Phalaenopsis hybrid cultivar. The sequence goes on from JXCR01018363.1 coordinate 54,532, forward strand.
AGAAAACTTGGGCTTATTGTAAAAAAAATGATCTTGATTTTTTTGAACTAAATGAAAATATGACACTAAATAGGACGCAATGGAGAAAAAGAATTCATGTAGTCGACCCCACATAGTGGAATTAAGGCTTTGTTGTTGTTGTATTATTAGTTTCAAGAAATGATCATGGGGAGGATGATTGGCGATGCTAAGGAAAAAATGGACTCGATTGTTTTGACGATGGATTTGACTCGAATAGAAAATATCAAAAAATGATTTAAATTATGTTATTGTTTCTGAAGACAATGATATTAAGTTATGACATTATAGGCTAAGTCATCCTAAATTTTAACATTTAAAATATTTGTTTGCCAAATTATTTCAAAATAAAAATTTAACTTTGTTTCAATATTAAGTTTATCAGTTTGTTTAAATATCATCGCGCATCGTTTCCTCCACAAATATAAAAGCAAACTATACAAATTATTCTAATTCATAGTGATATGTAAAGTTAATATAAAAACCTTACAAATTCAAAGAAAAAATGGTTTGTGACTTTCACTGATGATGAACACAGTACAAAAGTTTCATATCATGATATTTTCGACCAATTTTACACTAGCTGAGTTGGATTTATTTAATGAAAAAAAAATTAAAGTGGAAAATTTGTTTTTATTTTTTTACACCATGGTACACACAATTTCAAAAAACAATTCAAATATTATGAAGTGATAATGTCCAAGAGTATTTAAAATATATATTGGGCAAATTTTCTTGGAAAAAAAAAATAATTCATCAAACCTTTTGTGTCAACACTCAACAACAAAATGATGTGACTGAAAAGAGAAATAAGCAATTATTGGGGGTAGTTCAGACATTATATTCATGTATTAGATGTCAAAATATCTTTGGGGTGAAGTCATTCTTAGTGTTAAATTTCTCTTAAATAAAACACTCAAGAAGGTTTTAAACTTCAAAACACCTTTAGATATTTAAAAAAAAATTCAAAGAACAGGCTCTCATCTTCTCTACCTTTAAGGATATTTGAGTGTATTGCTTCATTTCACGTTCATAATCAAGGAAAACTTGAATACGAAGCCAAAAAAAATGTGTTTGATGTTATACTCCTAGCCAAAAAAAGTATAAGTGTTTTGATCCAAATTCTAGAAAAACGTATGTTACAATGGGTGTCATTTATTTTGAATTACAACCCAATTTTTCACCTCATCTTCAAGGGAGGAAACAAAAAAAAATTCTATTGAGTTTCATACTTTTCTTCAAATCCAAAGTTCTCAAAATAGCATCTCGTCAACCTTGATTGTTCAGCCTAAAAACCTTAAGGGAGTATGTTAAGTATGTTAGATATTGAAGTTTCTATAATGTCACCTCATGATGTTCATAACAAAGAAGAAGAAAAAAAAATATAGTGGTATCATTTGATATTTTCTACTCGTAGCAGATGATAACTCAAAAGAAAGGCTCTATGAAATCCTTTGCCTGCCCAAAATCTGTGAACTCGACAATTTATGCCCTCATTAATCCTATAACCCATGTTCAGTCCAATTTATCTTCGAGTTTTGAGTCTTTTAGTCTTGAATTTGAGCCTGATTCAAATCCTAAGCACATTGAGTTTAGCATTCTCATTAGAGAAAGGTCCTACGCCCAACATCCATTGTAGTATTAATATCTCTCACCAACTTTCCATGCTTTTACCTCACAATTGTCATGTATGGAGATTCCTAATGATGAGCAAAATGCTTTGAAAGTCTTTAAATGTAAGAAAGTTATCTTCGAAGAGATGTAAACTCACATGGGAATTGGTTTATCCATGTAAGTAGAAGGATGAAGACAACTATCGGTGCAATAGTTATTTGGAGGCTCGATTGGTTGTCATAGAATTCACTCAGACCTATGGCATAAATTATTTAGAGACATTTGCCCCAATCGCAAAACTAAACTCTATAAGGGTTTTCCTGTCATTTGTAGCTAATCTTTATTGACCCCAACAACTGGTGAATATACAGAATGACTTCCTCAATGAGGAATTGGAGAAAGAAGTGTGTATATATGTACTTCCAGAATTTAGTGAGAGGTTTGGCACAAAGATATACAACATTAACAAGCCTTTATCCCACTAAGTGGGGTCGGGCTACGTGAATCCTTTTTCTCCATTATGTTTAATTGAGTGTCATATTTTTTACCTAATTCTAATAGATTAAGCTCATTTTTTATACGCCTAAGTCTTTTTAGGTCTACCTCTGCCTTTCTTAACACAAGTTTGAATCTAAAACATCTGCTCTCTTAATGGAATCATCAAATGGTCCACATATAATGTGACCACATCATCTAAGACGACTCTCTCTAATCTTGTCTGCAACTAAAGCTGCACCAAACCGTTCACGGATAGATTCGTTTCGCAATTTGTCTCTTAAGGGACCAGCCACTCATCCACCTGCGCATTCTCATCTCAGCAACACTTAACTTTGTTTTTTGCTTCTCTTTAAAAAAAAACATTTTGCGTCATAAAGCATTGCAGGTTTCACCACCATCTTATTAAATTTTTCTTTAAGTCTAAGTGGTATTTTTCTATCATAGAATAGGCCTGAAGGATTCCTCCACTTCAACCAACCAACCTGAATTATACTAATAACATCCCCATTCATATCACCATCACTTTAAACAATATACCCGTGATATCTAAAACATTCATACATTTTAATGATTTGATCACCCATAAAGCATTGCAAGTCTCACCACCGTCCTATAAATTTTTCCTTTAAGTCTAAGTGGTACTTTTCTATCACAGAATAGGCTTGAAGGATTCCTCCACCTAAACCAACCAACCCGAATTATACTAATAACATCTCCATTCATATCACCATCATTTTGAATAATATAACCGTGATATCTAAACCAATCACACTTTTTAATGATTTGATCACCCGTAATTATAACTTTGCCACTAGAGCTACTACTATTAAATTTACATTCTATGTATTTAGTTTTAGATACTCAAATGAAGGGCTTTAGATTCTAATGTAGATCTCCATAATTCATGTTTTTCCTGAACTCATGTAGTCTTATCCACAAGAAGAATATCATCGGCGAAAACCATACACTAAAGTACATCCTCATGTATATGTCCAGTAAGAGCTTCAATATCTAAAGCAAAAAAGTATAGGCTTAAAGCTAATCCTTAATGTAATCCAACTGAAATAAAAAAAATACTTATTCAATCCTTCAGTTCGAACAAAAGTAACAACTCTAGTATACACATCTTTAATGACTTGAAATATAAGTCAGATCAAAACCTTCCTTTTCTAGAACTCTCCATAAAGAACTCTTTTTTGGAACCTTATTGTAAGTTTTTTTTTTGAAATAAAAAAAATCATATGTAGATCCTCCTTACTCTCTCTGTATTTATCTATCAAACCTTTCAATAAATGTATAGCTTCCATAGTAAACTTGTTTGGCATAAATCCAAACTGATTAAAAGAAATCTTTGTATCACGTCTTAGCCCATGTTCAATATAACAAAATAAAAAATCCTTGTATTGGTTAAAGCAGTCACTGAGAGCATAGTCTGAGAAATTTATCTTATTTGTTAAAGATCGGAGATATATTTAAGGCAAGGAGATCAAACAATATTCCTTAGATTTTCAAATGATAAGAAGATAGCCATGTTGATAGTGTATATGGATGATATTATTCTCATCGGAAATGATGCATATGAGATTAACCGTTTAAAGATTTTGTTATCATCTGTTTTTAAAACCAATGACTTTCGATCTCTGAGATATTTTCTTCGCAGCAAAGAAATCGAACATAAGTCGTGGATAACATCACCAAAACTCGGGATACAACCATCAATAAAACCACCCGAAAACGGGAGAGCATCGCCAGAGAATTTGCAGAAAGCACAGGTTGTAAATCCTTCAATAAGACCAAAAGAATTAGAGGATACCACCATTAATAACACCATCGTACAGCGAGATCAACGCGATAAAGACACCACCAAAATGCGGAGTAACGTCGCCAGACGATAAAGAAAGAATAACGCAGCCAAAAAACGGGATACAACAATCAATAACACGAGGAAGTAAGTCAAGAGCACCAAAATGCGGAATACCATCAAAGCACGGGATACAACCAACGATAACACCACAAACGCGCGGAATAACACCAGCAGACAAGCGGTCGAGGATAACTCCACCAAACCACGGAATACCACTCACGATAACACCAACAGACTGCGGGATACAACCAAAGATAACACCACCAGACAGTACCGATACAACCAACGATAACACCTCCAAAACACGGAATACCACCACCAATAACACCAGCAGCTAATATGCAGCGAGCCTTGAGAATAAAGCTGAGAATATCACCACCATGACATGGGATACAACCAACGATAAAACCACCAGACAGAAATCCAAGAATAACCCCACAAAAGTGGGCCTAATCAGTTGTACTGTGTTTAGATTTAGTTCATTTAAACTTAAAGATCGCCCATTAAAAGAATTTTTAGATCCTTGGGAGGACATTAAATAATAATATATTATTATTAAATATATAACTAATTTAAAATTTATTTAAATAATATATATGTACACCAAAAATCAACCTTTATGGGCCAAAGCTCGCGTCTAACAGACCTCGTGGGCCTAATTAGCCAAATTATCCAGAAGACGCGACTAACAATAGAGTGACCAGCTAAGGTGACCTGCCAACCCTATTTATAGACGTGTCATCTAACTTGCACTAGCTACCGAGCTGACCTACCGGACTGACATGGCAAACTAGCTCGTTGACCTAGTTTGCATGTTCCTTCTGACAAATTGACCAATCGGATTCAATAGCCTAACTTGCCTCCTCAATGATCCTCGAGACTATCAAACATCGAATTCAAGACCGAAGTTATTGATGAACACATACCGCATGCTTCTTTACAAGCCATCTGACATACATGTTGTGGGTTTTTCATCAAGGTACCGTGGACAAATTTTGTACAACACGGATTGTATCTTTATGTTTTCTTGAACATCTATACGGGGGAAAGAAGGGACTGTGGAGGATCGACTCTTCAGGCCTTTATCGAGGGATCCTATGTCTAGACTCTCATGGAACATTCCTTGCACCAGGCTTCTCATCAGATCTTCTTTGTACCACCGAAAGAGGATAAAAACTCAATACATTCAACACTGAAGAGCATATCAATCCTCTTCCTCCACCAACATCACACAAATCTCTCCCAGGTTATGTGAACTTCCGACAACACGAGACCTGACGTCTTAAAAGGATTCAAAAAGATCATATATAATATAAATTTTCATCGAGCTTAATCAGTTGTACAGTGTTTAGATTTAGTTCATTTAAACTTAAAAGTTTTTTAAAAACTATTCAAACTTTGAACAAACTTGATCGATATTAATTGAGTTGAGTTCGAGTTGTTCATTAAGTGCATTGGTTCATGCATAGCATTATTTATAAGCATATTTTCTTTTACTATTTGAGTGTTAAAGTGTATTCATTCATTAATGTTGGCGTTACTAAAGTTAGTCCCCTACAAACATGAACATATCTTCTCTTATATGCCTGAATCTTATTTTAGCACTATTTATCTCAATAAATGTATAATTCAACATATATTAGTAAAAGGTAATGAGCAAGTGAATCATTAGTCACTTGTTTGGTTTTTTTTTTTAGATTTTGAATGTTAAATATTGAGTGATTATAGAAAAATTTTGGGGTAAGTATGTTTTATATTAAATGATTTATAGAAGCAATGTATTTTATTTAAGGGGTAACCATACATGCTTCCTTATTTATATTTATGTCAATAAATGTTTGATGAATTGAAATGCAAGTGTTTATTTAGTGAAGATTTGATAAGACTGATTTCTTATTGTCTCATCCTTCTCCATTACACCTCTAGTTGACTTACGAGATTTGACTCAGATAGAATAGTGTGCTTGACCTATGTCAACTCATTATCGTCCATAAAGGGAACTAGAATAGGATCTAGGGTCTACAACTGTGTATGCGTGCTATTGCAAATATATTCTATTCATGCAAGTTCAATGATTACCGTAATAAATTACATTCAATTAGAATAAGCTAAATACTTCCTTACACAAAAGAGCGACTAAAGCCATTGCAGTTTCATATATGAAACTACCAAGATGGCAAACGGTAGTCATATCCAATGGATCAATACAGCTCTAGATATCCTAAAAAATCAGCAAAGGCAAATTAACTTGAGAATTCTTTCGCCTCAAAAATTTGTTGATAAAAGATTAAGCGAGATCGGAGTATGTGAGGTATATATTTTTGACCTCACACTCTCGCCCTACCCGATATCCCTCTCATTCCTTCCCGCGAGTACGTATTTGACCCTTCCTTTTCCTGTGGTCGTTAGAAATGAACTGTTGGAATTTTTCGCTTTGGAATGCTCGAATTACTCATATGATGTGGGAATTTGAAAAAAAAAAAAAAGAAGCTTTTATTGTGACATACTTATGATCCTGTTCCGTTGATCAAAATTTCATGCTTGGGAATTTTTACCATTACAATATTGAAACGTTGGAATGCTATGGATCAATTTTCTGCTTGGAATGATGGGGAAATGTTGGAATGCAAGAATGCTTGGGAATATTTTCATTTCCCAGGATTGGTTGAAATGAAAAATAGGGAATTTACATACCTACCACTGTATGCAGTTACATTTCAATTCCTATGCTCTTTATAATGGTGCATTTACATACATAACACATTTTATACTCTCCTCTTTATTTAGACAATATATAATGGGCAATCACCGTACAGAACTTGGAATTTCCACAATGATAGAAATTGCATTAATGATGTATACTGTAATGGCGATGAAGCAGATTGGATAGCACGTGCCTGTGAGGGCTTAAATGAGGATAATTGTTGTTTCCATGATATATTTATGTTTTTAACATCTAAACTTCACTATTTATATTGGCGTCGTTTATCCAATTTTTTGCTGTTATGAGCCTTTTAATGTCAAATATAATAAGGTTCTGGAATTTTGGTGTCCGACCAGAAGAACAAAACTGAAAGTCTAAAGAACAATTGTTTTTTTGTTCAGTGGTTTTTTGTGGCAGCTGAATTCATTAGCCTACTAGAAAGTTACCACAGCTCTGTTGGATTGTCATTTTTTCCTGCTTCCTAAACTTTTTTGGGGAGATTGAATTTTTAGCAAAGATAGATGCATCAGTATCAAAGTTTGGGTGTTAGCTATGTAAATATATAAAATTTGTGCTATGCATTGAAATTGTCCAATATGCTTGTTATTCAGGTTTTTGAGGGCCTGAACTTGAAGAATTAGCCCCTGATTATTAGGTTATGTCTTACTAGTTGTAGTTTAATCCAAAATGGATGCATAGGCATTTTTCTACAAATAAATAATGTGGGAATGTAGGGATAAATTACTCATATTATGAGGCATATGAATTGGGTTGTTTTTGTGTTTTTTTATTAGTTAAAATTTATATTGCACTCACTTTTTAATGTCTGTTTAGGCTTAATTGTGTTGAGCAGTTATTGTGGTAATTGCTCTTCCACGATCTTTCAAATGAATCAATTCCGTTAGCTGCAGTTTATTTGATATCATTGTTAGCTTTTGTTAGCTGCAGTTTCAATAAATGGGGATTTGCTATTAGCTGCAGTTTCAATATTGGATTTTAGTGCAGTTTTTAGGAAACTACTACAAATTGGCAATGCTATTGGATGCAATTTCTATTAAACTGCAGCTTTTTTGATGGAATTTGTTGCAGATTTTAGGCATATTGGTAACGTTATTAGCTGTAATTTCTGTTTAGCTGCAGCTTATGTGATGGAATGTGCAGCACTTTCTGTGATGCAACTTCTGCTTAGCTGTAGTTTGGTTATTTTGGTAATGTTATTAGCTGCAGATTGATTGGCTGCACCTTTTAGCTGCAGTTGCAATTTCTGTTTAGATATTAGCTGCAACAGTTCATCTGTTGGATTCAATCATCTGTTGCTGTTCATTCGTAACATTCATCCATTGGATTCATTTATCTGTTTCCAGCAATTAACATGTTTGCATCAGTTGAAAATTTGTAGAGCTATATACTTCATACCTGTTTCCAGCAGCTGGAAATGAACGTATGGCTGGAAACTATAGGGCAGTAATTTGGCAACATTTCTTTTTGGTACAAAAACGGGATGAAGTCTCTAATAGCTTCATAAATATCTCTTTCATTGAATGCAGTGAAATCAAAAATGAATATGCTCGACATTGGTTTAAGTTGAGCTACTTTTATTTGTTAGTTGAGATACATATGAAAAGGGAGGAAACATATGAAAAACTGATTGTATAGGGGTAGCTGAGAGAATGTTGTAGTGTTCTCTTTTGATATTCATAGCTATGTAACCTTCACAATTACATAAGGCGTTGCCATTTTATATATTATTCAAAAGTAGCTGCTAATATGCGCTTTCAGGCAAAATGTGTTAAAAGACTTGAGGACCCTACTCGTAGGCCAATGTTCATAGCACTACGGCCCGAGTTACGCATTGAATATTTACATGTTTTAGTAAAAGAAAGAGTTTGTTTTGTATTAAGGTGTCAGTAGATGTATTTCATTTTATGTAACTCATTTTCTGATGTTTTGTACTCTTGAACAATTTATGTAATTCATTTTCTAATGCTTTGTACTCCATGTTTTTACTATTTTATTTTGTTGTCGCCACTTCTCCATAAATTATTTCATCATAATGCATTTCTAATTTCAAGAAGAATCCACAGCAAGAACGTCGTAAAAGAATGACATTGGCTGCAACTATAGCGATATTATTGTTGTAATACTACCGCTCCAGCACTAGAAAGATACCACGCATGACGTCCTCATATGTTGGGGACAAATGGGTAGGTGAGATGCGTGCTAGACATCTGATAAGGTTCAACAACATTTTTCGAATGACTGCGCCCATTTTTATGGATCTGCTACACGACTAATGTCAAACCACTGCCTCCAAGATTCTTCTAGAACGACCACGAGAGAAGTGTTGGCTACAACATTATACATTCTCTCACATAATGAATCAATTAGATGAGTTATGGAGCAATTTCAACATTCCTTAGAAACAATTAGTCGATATTTCTCCATAGGTATACAAGCACTTGTGAGCTTAGCAGCGCAAAATATTAAGTCAGTGGATCCATCGTTCACAATTATTCCTGAACAAATTGCATATGATCTCCGTTACATATCGTATTTCAAAGTAAGTTTTATTAGTTTGTTACGTTAGCTTCATAACCTGTTGAATTGCTACCTATGAGTAACAGAACTGCATTGGAGCAATTGATGGTACGCATGTGGATGCCCGACTACCAAGCCAAAAAAAGATCGCGTGCATTGGTCGGAGTGGTACAACTAACCAAAATGTCATGGCAGTGTGTGACTTCAATATGTGTTTCACATTTGTAATGGCGGGATGAGAAGAAAGTGCAAATGACAGTCGTCTTTTTTCTCATGCAATTAGGAATAGAACACAGTGTTTCCCTCACCCACCTTCAGGTTTGTTCATCTCACTTAAACTTATAAATTACATGTATTATTTTTCATTAATATTGGCTTTCATAACAGTGAAGTATTACTTGGTTGATGTTGGATATCCAATGCTAAGGAGCTACCTGAAGCCCCATCCTCACCGGATACCAAATTTTGGTTGTTTTATCTCAGTAGCAGCATAAGTTCTAGGATTTCAAGGACCTCCTGAGTTGTGTTGTGTTACTGCGGACTACCGGCTCCCTTACTCACGTCACGCCAACTTCATAGCAGTGGGAGACAGTACTACGATTGTCAGAAGGGTGCTTCAGCAAGATGCAGTTTCTTCCGTTGGGCCGACATTCCGACATGCTCCCATGCCGATAGTGATCGTGTTACGATGGTTTTCCAAGAGGACAGTGTCGCTGAGGACAGATGACGTCAGAGTTTTAAATTGAACGTTTTAATTTTTTTACTTGTAATTGTAATTGTATTTCTTTTTATTTTATTTGTTTTGATACTCATGAAATGGTGAACAATGTATTTTAATTTTTGTAACTGAACTGTAATAGTTTGAGATATTTTTTATCTATTATTTTCCATAAACAGTTCTGTTGCAAATCGCTTAACCAAACAGGGGCAGAATGGTCATTTATTCAACAACAGCTCCCAATAAGTTGTTCTGAATAAGCTACCTCAAACAGCAAGCCAACTTATTCTGATAATCAGCAGAATATCAGAGTATCAGAATAATCTGTTTATCAGCAAATTATAAATAATCAACAGCTGCCCCAAACAGACCCTAAGTCATAGCTTGTTCAGTCGTGCGGGTACAACATTGGCAAACTCAAAAATAGAAGGAAACACGTGAAAATTCACAAGGGTTTAAACAAAATCTTTTATGAGAAATTATATGCAAACCACAATTCTTATATATTTACATACCTAACCTCTAAACTTTCTTATATTCTTTCATAATATATATGTTGTCAAAAAGCTGTGCATGAAAGGATGTATTTCACTTTCAAAAAGTTAGTTATAGTGATATTTTTCACATGATATTAAAGATTTGAATAATGTGCTTATAAATTTAAAAATTTAGGTGCTAGATATGTAATCAAATAATAATTGTGCAGTATGTATGCAAATGAATAAAATGTTACCAGCATAAGTGAGAAATCAATACATTAAGCAGATAGAAATATGGAAGGCAGTTAATTATCATAAGAGACGTCTAATTCATAAGTAAATCAATTAGAAAGACTACCACAAAGATGGGAACCGATACTAATTTGAATATAGCTCTAAGCTAAAAAAATTAAAAAAATAAAAGACATAAAATTGATGATCACAGAGGTCAACATCTTCAAACAAGAGACCAACATACCTTTGAAGTTCACCTTCAGCAAATATATGATAATAGCGATTATAAACCACAGCTCCCTTCCTATCATCTTTCTTTGCCAATCCATTTGCAATTGCTGCAGTCGAAGCGCCATTAACTTCAGCACGATGATATGGCAAATGCCAAGGAACAAAGTATTCCTGATTAATATCAGCTTTACAATTACTAGAAGCAATGGCATGCTCATTTACTACATTACAAAAAGAAGCAGCCATCATATTGTCCTTTCTACCAGTTTCACCATCTCCTGGACCAGTGAAATGATATTTGGATCTCTCTGTTCTACAACCTTCATTTGTCTCTGGAATCTGTTCTAGCATCTGTGTGGCAGAATTACGCACTTGAGGACAGCCAGAGCTTACCCATCCTTCATTGTACTTCCCAGAAAGTGGTGTCCACTTTGAAATTAATGAACCATCCTCCTGTTCTACAGCCCAGACAGTGATTAGAACAACTCCACCTTTTCGTACCACTCGGATCAGCTCTTCTATAGCCTTCCTCCTCCTACTTTCTGTGCTGAGATGATGAAGAACGGCAATAGAAATAGCAACATCGCCAAAATTAGTTATATAAGGTAGGTTAACCGCATCAGCAACCAAAACTTCATGACCATTCCTTGCACATATATTGATCAGAGGTGGGCTGATATCACAACCTATGTAAAAGCAGTTCGGATTGAAGCCCAGGTACTTGCCATTTCCACAACCAACATCCAAGATGACAGAACCAGGACTCAAGGAATTCAAAAATCTGGCAACTTTAGGCCATTTAGCGAATCTAGTAGCGCTAAAATGCTGAGCAATGTCATTATAAACATGGTGCACATATTTTTTTTCGATATCTGGAGTGGCACCGACATTTGCCGAGCAACGAGTGCCCACATTAGCCGAATCGGATTCTTGCTGTTTTGTAACTTCCACAATGGTGGAAGAAACCATGCTGCAAAATTTCACTGATTTCTCAGTGAACCTGGTGTTGTTGTCAGATACTAGGGGAAAACGCCAGTAGATTTTATGCTGCTTTCTTTAGTAAAAGATTATTTTAGGGAAGCTGATTACATACCTGGAATAAGATGTTGAGAGGCGTTTTGTTCCAGATGATGAAAGATGGATCTTACAGACTTTGTAATAGAAGGAAGCATCAAAACTTCATAGTTCTGAGGATTCTGCCATAGAAGCAAGAGAAGCCATTACAACTATGCCACTAGATCTACTATTATAAAAATTACATTCCATGTACTCCGTTTTAGATCTACTCAAACGAAAGCATTCAAACTCTAATATAGACCTCCGCAATTCAAGTTTATCTTGAACATTTTCTCTAGTCTTATCCACAAGAAGGACATCATCAGCAAAACGCATACACCAAGGTACATCCTCATGTAAATATCCAATAAATTTATCCATAACTCAAGCAAAAAAGATATGAGCTTAAAATTGATCCCTAATGTAATCTAACTGAAATAGAAAAATACTTGTTCAATCATCCTTCTGTTCGAACACAAGTAACAGCTCTATATACATATCATTAATGACTTGAACATAAGTAATATTAACTACTTTCTTTTATAGAACTCTTCAAAGAACTTCCCTTGGAACCTTATTGTAAGTTTTTCTAATAAATCAATAAAAATTATATATAGATCGTCCCTACTCTCTCTGTACTTCTGCATCAAACTTCTCAATAATGTATAGCTTCCATAGTAGACTTCTCTGACATAAATCCAAATTGATTATGGGAAATCTTTATATCACACCTTAACTTATATTCAATTACTTTCTCATTATTTAATGTATGGCAGATTAACTTAATTTCTTTATAACTTGCATACCCTCCTTGTACATCCCCTTTATTCTTAAAAATGGAGACCAAAATATTCTTCCTCCACTACCTGAGCATCTTTTTAGGTTTTAAAATAATATTAAAAAATTTAGTAAGCCAAAAAATTCCAAAAATTCCTAAATTACTAATGATTTTCTACCTTATTTTTCTTTAAAGCCTCCTCAACTTCCTTTTTACTAATGCGAGGGTGAAAATAAAAAATTAAAAAAATTATTAACAATATTAAAATCACTAAAGTCAATTTTACTTGATTAAAATATCTTACCAACATATGTTGAATATCTTACACTAAGAAATGCATTTTCTATTTTTATTTTTTATATGCATTACTTGAATTAAATCTTTACTTTTATTTTTTCTTTATTTAGTTAATTTATACATATATCTTTCACCTTTTTCAGTATCTCAAATTCATTATAAAGATCACTAAAAGTAGAAATTTTAGTATCACAAGTTATTCTCTTAGACTCTCTATGTGTCACCTTATACTATTCCTAGTTCTCTAAGTTTTACATCTGAAATATGTTTTATAACAAAACTTCTAAAATTTTATTTTTTTTCTTGCATATTATTATTCCACCGCCAACTATTTTTTTTACATTTTTTTTTATTCTCCAAGTACATCGTTTGTCACTTATTTAATAGTGTTTGTTACTTTATCAGACATAGAATTAACTTTTTCATAAATATCCTAACACTTAAAATCTTGAAGTTCACTCATAAAGGTAATTTTTTTGTCTTTTAGGTACTCTTATCTAATTCTATAGTAATACTTCATTATATGTTTTCATCTTAGAACTCCTCATCTTAAAGTTCAGAACTAATAATTGATGTTGAGTACCTAAAGTTTCACTTAGAATGATCTTACAATCTTTACATTCTCGATGGTTTCTTTTATCATAAGAAAATAATCAATTTATGTTTTACTTAATTCATTTTTATAAGTAATAATATGCTCATCTTTTTTCTTAAATAAAATACTAGCAATAACAAAATCATAAACTAAAGTGAAATTTAATATGGTTCTACCTTCTTCATCAATAACTTCAAAATTGTAGCCACCAAAAATATTTCTAACATTTTATACCACTCTACCAACATGTCAATTTAACTTTCCTCCAATAAAAATTATTCTTTATAAATGTATCATTTGTATTAATTCTTATAGATATTCCAAAAAAAAGTTTAACATATATCTAAACCTACTTGAGGAACATAAGCAATTGTTAAATTAAAAGTTTTAGTATCAATAACAATCTTTAGGGCCATAATTTTATCTCCAATTATATTATTTTTTACAACATTATCTTTCAAACTCTTATCTATAATTACACACAAATAATTTTTAGTGTGACTTCTACCTGTAAGCTATCAATGGCATTACATTTTCTCTAACCCAATTACTTTCTTGAATGCAAAAGATATTTTCTTCTTATTATTAATTCCATTATTTTACTTGTGAGAGTGCCTATATTCCATGATTCTATCCTAATATTAGTTTCAAAGACTAACTTTTTTCCTCACATCCTTCCATAATGTGTGAGTTCTTGCTTATTTAACATTACACTCAGGCATCGGTGTAGCAGCTCTTACACACTTTTCACTGTATTCAAGTTATGCAACCCGTTAATTCTAGGGACACCCTAACATTTACATAATGATTTAAGACATTCATGTAATGATATTTTTGACAAAAATTTGTTGGTCGCCGACTACCTAAGACAACCCTCCATTTTTCGCATTTAGGGATTGGAACCCAACAATAGTAGTTTTAATGTTCTTTAATTGCAAAAACATACACAGCGTATGTGTAAAATCCTGAACTCAGGATCTCTTGATTGAGACTTAAGCCCTCAATTAAAAAGCTAAGGTGGCATGCATTAACACACAAGAAAACACTTAAAGGCAAAAAAAAACAATGACAAGATTAGCAATAGTGGATGTAGTCAATAAATAGGATTGGTGGACTTGGGGGCAGTAGCAATGCAAGTCCAATTCAATGATAATGGACCAACAACAATCAATGCAACTACAAGAAACTACTAAATGAACTGACAAGGTTGTAAGTAGGTGTCTCGTCCATGTTGGTGACAATCATGTGTAATTTGTTCATCGACATAACTACAACATTCATTGATGAGACAAAAATTTGTCTAAATATTTTTAAAAAAATGAGCGATTATTTAAATTATTCATAAGAGGTGTTTAAGTCCTTATTAAAATTTTTTCACATTTACGATGCACAGACTAAACCATATTACGATTAAACCATGATCATAAGATAATGCTTTTGGGTTAATAAAACAATATGCTAAACCCTAGGTGGATCCAGACAACCAGCACTGACCTCATGACCAAGAATCGAACTAGAATCATCGACGAAGCCTTCGATCAATGAACCGAATATTCCATGTCATGGGCAGTGACCTTAATAGCCCATTGATTATCAGTTTAAATTTCTCATGATTAGATTGTCATGAATAATTTTGAGAAGTTCATTGCCGCTTGAATGATTCTCAAAAAATTTAAGACAATGTATCACCATATTTGAAAAGGTCGCTTCGTCTCACATAGAGGAGTACTTTAGGAAAAGAAAGGGACAATGATGTTAAAGGGACAATGATATATAAGAAAGAAAGGGACAATGATGTTAAACCCTTGATTTTTAGTATAAATAATAATTTTGATGATCATATACATATTTTAGTTAAGGTTTAATTATTTAAGATTTATGAAGGTTTATATTAAAATGTTTCAATAATAGATCAATGAAAATAAAAATTAAGCACATTGAAAATTACCTCGCTCAAGTTGAAGCTAATAACTAAATAAATTTAAAGGCATGAAATTCGCCATTCTAAAATTCAAGCTTCAACAAGAATAATTTCATCTCTTATTTTTTATTTTTTGAGACTAAATATTATGTTTAAAACTTTTAGGAAGCATGAAAGGCATTGCACACACTCACAAATAANGAGGAAGCATGAAAGGCGTTGCACACACTCACAATTAATATATGATTGAATTTAATATAAATAACATACGTAAATATTCAAAATCAAAACTAATTGGATTGTACTATATGAGCATGTTAAATTTCGAGCAATATGTCACGAACTAACTTATCCCAAGTCACCCATGTGGCTTTAGCACTTTTCTTTAGCACTAAATCAGCTTAATATCCCTCACAACACTTAGACTTGTAAACACAAAACACGCTAAGAAGAGTAGGGAGAAGTATTGGAGAAATGAACATTTCACTAAGAAAGAAAAATTCCAACACTTGAAAGCTTGGAAGCTTAGATGATTTCCCAGTTCCTTTCTTGGATGCCTACAAATGAGCGGAGGGACTCCTATTTATAGTCCTCTCCAAGACTTATAGAACATCTAGATTACATTAGAATACACTAATTTCTAGATAGTTTTACATTATTCTTTACATATTCATGATTCTAGAATTTTGCATAATATTCTAGAATTCTCTTGAGCTTGCATCTTTCAGCATATTTTTAGAATTATGTGGAACCTTTTAGTATTCCTTAGAATATTCTCCTTATTTCTAGTTTTTTTTTTTCTAGAATGCCTTGGAATCTTCTAGATTCATTGCTCTCTAAATTATGGGCTTCTTCAGAATCTTCATTTCCCATGTTTAGCTTGTCAATTATTCTTGAAGATGGCGAAGCGTAAAACTCTCCTCCACTTAAGCTCGCATAGCCCTCATTGCGGCTTCCCCTCAGCACTCGAACCAACTTCCTTTCTTTGCTTTTGGAAAACCTAGGTTTTTCCATGGTGATATGAAGAGGGGTGTCATATAGTGAGATATTATGGCTGGCAGCTTAGTCCTTGGCTCCAGCCTAATCAAATGATTTTTCTCCCCCCTTGGTGGTTGTTCTTTTGGTAATTCTTTAAGAACCTCCATCACTTCCCTTGGTATACCTTCTTGGGGTTTTGTCTCTTCATCGGGGTCCTGAAGAAAAACCAAGTAACTCCCCTTGTCTTTTGGAATGGCCTTCTTAAATTGCATGGCCAATAGCATTTTGAGATCCTGCCTATAAGTCCTTGTTACTGGTACTAAGAAAGCTTGATTCCCTTCCAAGATGCACACACTATTCGCGAAGGGCATTGGGAACGCTCTTGTTTGATCCAAGAAGTTCATTCCTCAAACAACTTTAAAATCATCCGCGGGAATGACAGAAAAGTCCAAGGTAATTGACCACACCCCAATATTGGTCTTTACTCTTCTGGCTATTCCATGGATAGGTCTTTCTGCTAAATTGACCACCTTGATGGAGCCTCCTCTTTTATTCATCTGCAAACACAATCTTTTTGATTCCTCGGTGGAGATAAAGTTATGAGAAACACCCGTGTCTATTGTTGCTCTAGTGTTTTTCCCGCATATTACAATCTCCACAAATAGTAACCCTTTCGCTTGGGGTTTTGCTGGAGCTTGCATCCCATTCACCAGTTATATAGCCCCTACTTGTGCCGTCTTATTACCACCTCCTTCTTCCTTATGACTTGCAAAGAGAGAGTTTAGAGCATTCTTCTAAGTACAATCCCTTGCCCAATACGGTCCATCACAAAGGAAGCATTGATTTTGTGGTTTAGTTTTGTCATTTTTAGGCTTCCATTTGTTTTTTGCTATGGATGAAGTCACTTATGTTGATCCTTGTCTTCCCTCTCTTTGACACATGTATTCTTCTTATCCTTTGGTTTTGTGGA
>JXCR01018363.1:75355-98512 GCA_002079205.1 Phalaenopsis hybrid cultivar
ACTCACGTATTGATAATTTTATCTTACTTTCTGTCATTGTTGTATATAGATATCCATGTGATTTATTGTCATGAACCTTAAATATATGGGCATGCATACCTCCATTTTTATTGCCTACTAGCAGCTATAATATGATTAAGTTATCTGCTGAGTCGAAAAATCAACACACTTTCTCTTTTCTTGAAATTGATTCAGTGGCATAGGCGGTGATTGCAGTACAAGTTTATGCAGAATAGGCAATATGGATGTTTGACAATGAGTTAAATAGGAGCTCTATAAGGCAATTTGCAGTAGAAATAATAATATTCACTATACTCCATTAGTGCTAGAGTTATAAAGTTGAAATATTAGTTCTTCATGATCCCAACAAAACCAAAGAAGATGACAGCAAGATGACCGCTTACAAAATAAATGGGATCACATAAATATGTCAGACGTACACCCAGTGTATTTTACATGAAGTGACGGAAACTCTCTAAAGGAAGGATGAGTCCTTAATAAAGTAATTCAAAAAAGTTTGGGGCGGAACTCGTATATCATCAGATAAACAACGTTTTGTAGCCTCAGCCAGATTCAGGAATGAAGCTTTCGATAAAGGATCAAGGCTGAAGTCTTAAAAAAGCTAAGATTACCACAAAATCGCAGATCTGGATTCTAAAACTAAATGAATTCATCAGATCTCGTTTCATTTGCTAGGTTTTACCTAGACTTGGACGTTTATGAGAAAGAGTAAGAAGAAGTACGTAGATCTGGATTCCCTGAGGTCATCTCTCCGCTAGAAATGTGACCTCCGGTGGTAGGTATGTAAAAACCCCGAAGAAATATGTAGAGGGGAGGAGGAAAAAGAAAACAGAAAAAGGAATAAAATACCTCCAATTGCAGAGATCTTCGCCAATGATTGAGACAGAGGTTATGCCAGCGACGGAGCACTCTTCCACGGCAGCGTAGCCTCTGCTTGGCCAGGCCTCTAATCCAGGCGTCCCTTGCAAAGCTGGTTGGTTCTGTCTTGCGACCTGAAGCTCAATGAAAATAAATACTAATAATACTTTAGAGGGTTGGTTGCGGGTTACGCGATTTTTATTTTTGTTTAATGCTTTGATGTTTATTTTCTGTTTCATATATTATTGATATTTTAGATATCGTAAGTTTTATGCTATTTGTAATTATTTTTGCTCCTTCGAATCATTTTTATTTATTTTATTTTAATTGGTTTGTGAGGTTCATGATGAGACGTTAGATCTTGTGGGCTCTTTTGGATGGCCTATTAGTTAGTTGGTTGGTGTCACATGTGAAATCTTGTTAAAGGAAACCAAGTTCTGCATTTCTTTTCGATGCTGGGGTTTTTGAGGTACTTCTGGATGATATGTTAATTATTGTTGGTTGGTGTCATATGTGAAATACTGACAAAGGCAACCAAGTTCCTCTTTTTTTTCGATACGGAGGTTTTTGAGATACTTATGGATGGCAATTTTTAGTGGTATGCATGACACACGAGCTTGATATTAAGTGAGCTAAAGGCAATCAATAACCTCTGTCTTTTAAGATATGTTGTCTTATTGTTATGCAGGCTCGGTGGGGTTGGTGTACTTAGTTCTCAGAGACCTTACGCCTGCACAAAACCATAATTGTTTACTTTGTCAATTTATAAAGTCCATGTTTATTTTATGTTCCATGTATTATTGATATTTTAGATATTATATTTTTTATGTTGTTTGTAATTGTTTTTTTTTTCTTCTTTTTAATTCATTTTTGTTTCTTTTTTTTGTAGATTTGTGAGGTCCATGATGAGACGATCAACCTTGTGAGTTCTTCTAGACTATCTGTTAGTCGTTGTTGGTTGGTGTCACATGTGAAATCCTTATAAAGGCAATATAGTTCCTCTCTTATTTTTGATGTTGGGGTTTTTTAGGTATTTCTGGATGGCCTTTTTTTGTGATATCCTTATGTGAGACACACGAGTTTGGTATTAAGTGAGCTAAAGGCAACTGAGAACTCCTGTTTTATAAGGTCTATTGTCTTCTCATTGTGACTGGTTGGTAGGGTTGTGTAGTTAGTTCTCTGAGCCGGTGCACAAAACTGTAACTGATTATTGCTTTTCTCAATTTATCTTCAGTTATGATTAATGGATTTTCTTTTGAATTATTCAGGGAAGATGGACTCTAGGATTTCAGGGACCTCCCAAAAAATGCTCTGCCACTACGGACTACAGACTTCCCTACTGACGTTACGTTGGGCACATAGCTATGTGTGATAATTCTACAAGTGTCCGTAGAGCATCGCAGAGAAGTGTGACTTCTTCCAGTGAGCAGACAGTCCGACAGATTCAACTTTTGATAGTGATTGAGATTGAATGATATCCCTGGAGGACGATGTAGCTCTTGGCATACGTCGTCTGTATTTTAAATTAATATTATAATATTTTTAATTGTAATTTTAATAGTTTATTTTTTTTTAGCAATCTTGATATTCACTACAATGTGAGGTGTGTATCTTATTTATATATTGTTCTGAAGTTACTTTGTTTCTCAAGTATTAAATATATTGCTATAACAGTTTTGTTGCAAACAACATTACAACACAGAGGCAAAATGGTCATTTATCCAAAAACAGCTGCAAAACAGTTGTTTTCCAACAACACAAACCAAACAGCCAACTAGCTTATCCAAATCAGTTGCAGCTCAGTAGTTTATGTGGATCAGCTGCTTATTAGTAGTCTATTAATAAGTTGCAGTTGCCCCAAACAGACCCTAAATCCGGCCAAATAGCAAAATGCATCTCCGTAAATCCTGAGATTTGGTAAATCCTAAAATGCATTAGTTCGATGTAAATCCGGGATTTAGTAAATGTTGTGAATCGTTAGATTTAGTAAATATGGGACGAGCAAAGAGGAAGAATATTGTCGATAGGCTTATCTTCCTCAATGGTTTATGGTAGAAGCAGAGCGAAAGAATGAGAAAGATGGGACTTTCAGTGGTCTATGTAAGTCACGATCCCGTCGTTGACTTCTGATGCGAGCAGATTTAGTGTGTTATTTTTGCAAATATTTGTCAATATTACAAAATACACACGACAGATACAATAGTAAATATGCAATTTAATCCTAACAAAAATAACTTTAGTGAAAATAGTTTTATCTTTTAAAAATCTTTAAACTATCAAATCTCAAATAAATAACGCAAGTATATGTATCACTCAAGTAATAAAGAGCTACAATTGAATCCTCGATATCGATCCCACAGGAAAGTTGCAAATGCTTATAGGTGAATTCTTATGATTATAATGTAAACTAAAATTTAAACTACAAAAGTGAAGTACAAAATTCGAATCTAGAGTAAATGAGTGAATGTTAAATAAAATGTTGTTAAAAAATTAAGTTAATCAAATTAATTGCTAAACTTTCAAAAGTAAACTTACAAAAACTGAACAAAATTTTTGTGACGAAGAGTTCAAATTTAAGAAAGCATCTAAACTCAAGCCTCTAAAAGCACTTTTTACTTGACATATCCCCTCACTCTTTTGGAAACTCGTGTGTGTGGTCTCAAACCCTTAGTTGTTGGCTAAGGTGGCTAGGACAAACATATGAAAGATCTAAAATGGGCTCTCTAATTGGTCTTATGTCATAAGGAGGGTGATTTCATGATCAGCATATCCATAGAACTTCAATTCTACCTAAACTCCCATCTTTAGGCTTTTACCCCAAAACTTTCCCAAAATTACCAAAATTCCCTTAGAGCCATAAAATTTCCAAAATTGCCCCAATTCCAAAATTCTCACCAAAAATTCATATTGAACCACTCAAAAGCACTCCAAATTGCCCAAAGTACCCCAATTTTCCCAAAATTCTCAAAATACCCTTATACCACCCAAAATTACCAAAGTGTCCCTCATGTTCAAAAAATTCCCAAAACTTCCAAACTCACTCAAACATCCCCAAAATCAAGTCCAACCACCCAATAACCCCAATTTCACCCAAATCCACCAAAATTGACCAAAATCCCCAAATTTCCCCTAAATGCCCAAAGTCCCTAAATCACCCCCAATACCCATCAAATTCATTTTAAACTCCCCCAATGTCAAATCCACACAAAAATTCATCAAGTCCAAGCCCAATTAGAACCAAATCCCAACCCAATTAGATCCAAGTTCAAGCCAAACTCTAAAATCATATCTCTATTATCTTTTACTTAATATCTTAATTCTTTGATCTAGCCTTTATCACAAAAAATTTACTAATCTACCACAACATTTATAGGAAAAAAATTAGCTCTCTAAAAATAACTCCGCATACTCCATATTACTTTAAAAGAATATTTTTGTTTAATATAGTTTCTTAAGGACAAATAAAATTAAGTTTTTCCAAAGTTTTTCTCCCTCCCCCAAACTTAATTTTTTTTCTTAACAGGTTAAAACATTTAGGATATAAAATATAGAAGTAGGATGAACATTTTCTTAAAAAAATTAATTTTTTAATAAAGGGTTTAAAATTAAAGTATGCAAGTATTAAAAACAGTTATAAAATAGCAGTAGAGCTTAATTAACATGTATAAAAGAAATTGTTAAGTACAGGAGTCCTCTAACAGAACAAACATACATAACAACAATAGTATAGAAAAATAAACAATACTGCAGTATCAACAAAAAACAATCAGTATAAGTGAAAGGCAGTGATAAATCAAACAAATCCACAATAATTACTTCACCAAATACTTCAGAACATATATGTTGACCTCACTGTTAGTTGAGGTTTATTTTTCCCTCTTTAGTAGCCTAGGATCTAGCCATAGGACTTTCCTATTGACTATTCCTTGAAAATTAGAAAGGAACCCTCACCATTAGAAATTCTAAACTCATCCTTGCTCAACTTGAAGTTCCACATATTGGTCCTAACCTCTAGCACTTAGTAGGTGGGTTCAGTATGAGGGAGCTCAAGATGAGTCCCCATAGGATTGTTTGACCTTTGGGTTAGCTCTAGGTGTTGGTCGAGAGCTAGTTCACTCACCTACACTCACTCTCACCCACAATCACTCACAACCTAAAAATGGTTGACTTGGATCCCTTTATCCTTTGGGACACTCATGTAGATGGTCTCCTTAACCCACTAGTCCTAAGCTAGGGTTTAGCTAAAACCAGTACATAGAGGACCTAAATGGGGATCTCATTGGTCCATAGCTCATATATGGTGGTTGACCCCCCAATTCTACAAAAAATTTTTCAATTTGACCTTTTACCCCCCCCCCAAACCCACCCAAATTACCTAAACACCCCCACATCCCAAATTTGGCCAAAAAACCCAATTTCACTAAAAAATATGCAAGTTTGTTCAAAAAATATTTCAAAATATCCAAAACCACAAAAAAATTCCAAATTTACTAAAATACCCCCAAAATTGCCAAAATTACAAAAATACCATTGGCACCCCAAACTTTCCCAAAACCTCCAAAATCACTCCAAATGTTTCCAAAACCAATTTGCACCCTCCAATTGAACCTAATTTGACTAATTCAATTGAACCTAATTGGTCCAATTCAACCATGCCCTCCAATTGAACTTAATTTGACTAATTCAACCATTTTGACCAAAACCCCCAAATTGCCTTTGAAGGCCCAATTTCCCCAAATCCACCTCAAATGTCTTCAATTTGGCCCCAATCCTACCCAATTTCAATTCTAAACTCAAATTAACATTTCATATGACCAATATAAACCAAATCCAAGCCTAATTGGGCTGTTCTTTGAGCTCAATTTTGATCCAAGTCAAACCCCCAATTTTTGCCCTATGAATTAATCCCACTAAATTGAACCCATGGCCTTCTCAATTTGCCCCAATTTGAATCCTAAACTCTTCATAACAATAATACACATCAAAATGAACTTTCAGTTGGCCTTGGTAAAGCCTCAATTTCATTTAATTTCAACCTAAATACAAAAATCCTCAAATTTGCCCAAATTGGCTATGTCTCCAAATTCCACCAAATTGAATGCCTTAACAACAAAATTAGCACCCAATTTATGTTGGAAAATCTTTATGAAAGTTATATAGACCATTTTCAACAATCATAGCCCAATCTAGACCCAATTCTAGTCTGACATGCCCAAATTGACTAAAAGCCCAAAATC
Organism: Phalaenopsis hybrid cultivar; assembly: GCA_002079205.1. Classification (NCBI taxonomy): domain Eukaryota; kingdom Viridiplantae; phylum Streptophyta; class Magnoliopsida; order Asparagales; family Orchidaceae; genus Phalaenopsis; species Phalaenopsis hybrid cultivar. The sequence continues at coordinate 81,472 of JXCR01018363.1, forward strand.
CTTCAAATTGAGCTTCCAATTGAACTCAAAATCATTTTAATCCTTCACTAAAAATCTTCATAACAATCATCTATACAATGTTGATAAATAAATTGGGCTCAAATTCATGGCTAGCTTAACCCAAACCAAACTCTTAGCCATTTGGACCCAAATTGGATCCATGCACCAAAATTAACTTAGCCATCTCAAAGCCACCAAATTGATGACCAGGCTAAACCCCCTTGAACCAACCATGTTGGGTTATGGACTATTGGATCCATAAATTAAGGGATTTATGCCCATTTATGGGCCTTAACAAAAAATATTCCCCTTCATCACTTGCTATTGAGGGTTAATTATAATTAACCCTCCCACTGGCTCACCTGACCTTCTGGCCACCTCCCCTGACTCTGTCGGTTGGCCTAATGGCCGGAAAACACCAAAACTAAGAGCCCCAAGCCAAAATTCAAACCCAAACTCACTCATTTGAGCTGGCCAATTCAAATTGGCTTTAGCACTTCAAAACCCTCCACATAAGCACCATTTGCACCCCTCAATTGGCCATGACACTCACCATAGGCCATTTTTATTTAAACCTCACCTCCATGGCCAAGAAAAGAGAGCTAAAATTTGCTTAAGGAAACTCTGCCAAATTTCTCTCAGAAACTCCCTAAGACCTCCTCAGTTCAAGCCCACCATTTTCCCCTACTGATCTTCACTGTGGAAGCTCAATTTTGAGCTCAAATTTTTGCCAAATTCAGGACAGAACTCCCCACAAATCCATAGCTCACCAAACTTCAATTACTTGTGCACACACCATCCCCATGGTGAGAGAAGTTGATTCCCCACAAAAGCTCCCTCTCAAACAACCTCTAAACTAGCCCTAGACCAACACCTGAAATTGAGCTTGATCGAATTCATACCTAGACCATTTACCAAGGCTTGGGACTTCATCTAGAGGTTCTTTGGGACCAATTAAAGCTACCACAACTATCTAATTAAGGCCTTCCCTCTCAAACAAAGGTATTGAACTCCAACCCTAAATCGAGCTTGTTTTGACCCTGCATACGTGTTTACTGTATTTCATACTGTATAAACCATATAGATATGTTTGTCTTGAGTAGATGACGATTTACGCATGAACTCCGCACAATTTGGTTGAGTCTAGGCTAAGATCTTAAGGTTTTAGTGTGAACGGCTCACGGGTTAGGTTACTTAGGGATGATAAGGGAGAGTCGTCTGATCGCGCGTGTATCCAATGGATGGAAGAGATCAAGACGGACAGATCCATGGTGGATAAAGTGCGGTCTGCGTGGCAGCTTAGGGGGATGACAGCATCAAATGGTGGAACGCTGCGTATTCTTTTGAAGCTACCTAGGATCCAGTCAGCACTGCGTGGATAAGTTGAAAAATAAGGATTTTTGAATTATTTTAAATGCCTAAACTTCAAAAATCTATATCTTTTGCTAGAAAAATAAAAAAATAAAAGAAAAATATCCCCTTGCTCAATGAATAGAGGAGAATAATGTGGACTAAAAATAAAAATAATTTTCTCACTCCCTGATTTTTAATTAATTTAATGCCCTCTGTGGTATTTTAATTCTCCATGGCTTAAAACATTTCACCATAGCTTGAAATTTTGAGGGTTTGTTCCTCATGATAGAGGCCATGTCTTCTGATTTTTCTAAGGTCAGAGGACACCTTGTTGACCTCACTTTTGGTTGAGGTTTTAGTTTTTCCCTTTTAGTAGCCTAAGGTCTAGCCATAGGATTTTTCTATTAACTATTCTTAGAAAACTAGACATGGAACCCTCACCATTATAAATTCTACCCTTTCCTTTACTCAACTTCAAGTGCCACATGTTGGTCTTAACCTCAAACATTTAGTAGGTGGGATCACTATGGGAGAAACTCAAGATGAGTCACCCTTAGGACTGTTGGACCTTAAGGTTAACCCTGGGTGTTGGTCTGGAGCTAAGGCACTCACTAAACTCATCTACACTCATATACACCCACATTCACTCACAACCCTAAACTCAAATTTCTAGCCTAGATCCCTTGATCTTTTGGGATACTCATGTAGATGATCCCCTAAACCTACTAGCATAGGGCTATTGTTTGGCTAAGACCACTATGTAGAGGATCCAAAATGAGGTTTCCATTAGTCCATGGCTTTTTGGTGATGATTGGTACCTTAGATCTACCAAAATACCCATATTGGCCTTTTACCCCTAAAATACCCCCAAATTACCAAAATACCCCTCTTGGACCCAAAATTCTAAAAATTCAAAAAATTCTCAGAAAATCCCAATAAATCCCAAATATACTTAATGTCATTTCTCTTAACTATCACATGACCCAATTTGGCCAATTTGACCATCTTTAACCAAAACCCCCAACTTTGCCTTTAAGGGCCCAAATTCCCCAAATTCAATTCAAATGTCCATCAATTTGACCTCAATTGACCTCAATTTCAATACTAAACTCAAACTAACTTTTGATGCAATCAAATTAAACCAAATTAAAGCTCAATTGGTCCATGATTTGAACCCAAGTTTGAGTTAGGTTAAAGCCCCTGTTTTGACCTTATGACCTAATCTCACCAAATTGCCCCCATAGCCTAGTCAATTGGCCACAACTAATGTTGAAAAATTATGATAACATTCCTATAAATTAAAATCAAGCATCAATTGACCTTGGTGAAATCTCATATCCATTTGATTTTGGCCTAAATCTAAAATTCCCAAATTTACCCCCAAATTAGCTAAGTCCCCAAATTTCACCCAATTGATTGCCTTAACCTCCAAATTGACATCCAATTCATGCAGAAACTCTTCACGAGGTCCCTATTGACCATTTACAATAATCAATTTGGACTTATCCCAAGGCTATTCATGAGGTCCCTATTGATCATTTATAACAATCAATTTGGACCTAGCCCAAGGCTAACCCAATATGAGGTTCCTATTGACCATTTAAAATAATCAATTTTGACTTAGCCCAAGGCTAACCAAAGCTAGACCCAAGCCTAGCCCAACATATCCAAATTGATTAAGGTTCAAAATTCCCTCAAATTGACCCTTCAATTGAGCTCAAAACCACTTCCATTCCTCACGAAAGTTGTTCCTTATGATCATATACACCAAATGAAATATTTATTTGAGCCAATTGACATGGATAGCCTAGCCCAAACCCAAGTTTTGGCCATTTGCACTCACTTGGACCCATGCACTAAAAGTTACCTAACGACCCTAAAGTCACCAAATTAACTCCACCACAGCCATTAGTTGGACTTAGTGACCAGTAAAAACACCATAAAACCACCTAAATCAAACCATGGACCAAAGGTCCCCCAAATTAAGGGATATTATTTCCAAAAATGCACATGCTTAAGATATCTTTGCTAAATCAAAACACATTTGCATTAAATTATTGTGATGGATTCCTCTGAGTTCCCCGAGCTCCTAGCCACCTCTCCCTGGCAGGCCAGCCTGCCTAGTTGACCAAAAAGCTCAAAACCAAGAGCCACCCCATGACACCTCACCCAAATCAAACCTAGAGGCCAGCTCATCCAAATTAAATTGAAGAGCTCCTCTGCAATGCACTAAACTTGTGCCCTGAGAGCCACCCCATGACCATTTTTATAGAACTCACCTCCACGGCCATGGGAGGTGTGCTAAAAATTTTCTCAGAGAGAGCTTCCCAAATCACTCACAGAGCTTCTTTGAGACCTCCACGGACCATGAGAGGTGTGCTAAAATTTTCCTAGAGAGGCCTCTCCAAACTTCACACAGAGCTTCCTTAAGATCCCCTAAAAATTTCTTAGAGAGGCCTCTCCAAACTTCACACAGAGCTTCTCTAAGATCCCCTCAGTGCATTCCAACCATTAGAGAGGCCTCTCCAAACTTCATACAGAGCTTCCCTAAGATCCTCGTAGTGCATTCCAACTATTTTCCCTCACCAATTCCCATTGTCAGAGCTCAATTTTGAGCTTGAAACCTTGTCGAAAACCAGGACAGAACCCAACACACCTCCACAGTCCACCAAACTCAAATTAACTTCACCCACACCTTCATAACAGTGAAAGAAGCCAAAACCCCATAAAATCCCCTCCCACAGAGCCTCTACTGTAGCTCTATACCAACACCAAAATCTGGTCGTGATTGAATTCCTACTTAGGCCTTACACCAAGACCAGGGACTTAATCCCTAGCCTCCTTGGACCCCAACTATTGTGCCAAACCCCTCTGATCGAAGCTTTACTTCTTAGAGCAAAGGTATAAAACCTCACCTCATCCCGAGCCTATTTCGATTCTCCATTTAATTAGGCTTAATTTAATTGCATGATTTCATATGAATATGTTTTTCTCACTTAGATGAGTCCATAGGATCAAACCCGAGGTGATTTTGTTGAGTCTAAGCTAAGATCTTAGAGTTTTAGTGTGGACGGTCACAGGATCATTCTATCGGAGATGATGAAAAGGAGTCGTTCGATCGAGCGTGTATCAAACAGAGCCAGATGGAGCCGGACGACGCTTCGGTACATAAATCGCGGGCCGAGTCAGCAGCTACGTGGATGGTGGCGTCCAAACAGAGCTCGTCACACATGCCTTCGGAGCTTCCTAAGATCTAATCAGCACGCGCAGTTTAAATAGATAAATATGGTTTTTTCTGATTTATTTAAATACCCTTAACTTAGAAAATTCATAACTTTGTATAGAAAAATCATAAAAATAAAATAAAAATACACTTTTGCTCAGTGAACAGAGAAGAACAATGTGGATTAAATTTCAAGACCATTTTATGCATATTTTATTTTTAATTAATTAAATACTGTTTTGAATCATTTGATTCTCCATGCATATTGCACATCACCTTGGCTCAAAATTTTGGCATGTTGCAGCCTTTGTCAAGGGAGATATCCTCTGATTTTTCCAAAGTCGGAGGAGGTTTCTATATAGAGATCCATAATTTTAAAGTTATTCCACATTATTTATTTAAAATAATCATGAAAATTAGCATATTGATTAGAAAATCTTAAAGGTCCACCATGACTAGAGAAACCTTTGGAAATAATTTCACAGGTCAATTCATTTAAAATACCCTTAAATTTTACAAACACCAAATCACTAAGATAATTAATTTTGAAAAATATAAACATTTAAATGACTTGATTTTTTATCTCCACTGTGGTTTATGATTCAGAGAACTCATCATAAAAATTTCAAAATATTTTGAGTTCATTTGACAACTTACAGAGAACTCATCATAAAAATTTCAAATTATTTTGAGTTCATTTGACAACTTAACTTGATTTTTAAAGATAGTCATCAAAGTTTCAAAATATTTTGAGTTCATTTAATAACTTAAATTGATTTTTAAAGATAAATTTATGATCTAGAGAACTCACTATAAAAAGTTCAAAATATTTTGAGTTCATTTGATAACTTAAGTTGATTTTTAAAGATAAATATCCACTCTTAACACTTGAATGATTTTTTAAAAATCAAAATATAACTCAAAAAATTATGAAACTTAGTTTTCCTGGACACTTAAATGATTTTTAAAAAATCAAAATAAAACTAAAAAATATGAAATTTAAATTTTTGAGTTCTATGTGATCAAGGATATTCTATAAAAATAAAATTATATTTAAAATAAAAAACTTGATTTTTAGCCTATTTTAAATATTTAAATAATTAAAAATTCATAAAAACCACAAAAAATAATAAAACTCATGAAAATGTTCTAAATTGCTTCCTAATCACTTAGAAATAATTAGAATATTTTTTCTGATTTTCTAAATAAAGATATTGAATTTCAAAGCTTAAAAATAATTTTTAAAGGCTAAAAATGAGTTTTCATTAAAATAATTCCAATAAATCAAAGAAAAATAAAAAAATTATAAAATTTACTCCTCTGAGTCCTCTGACCTTAGGGAGATTTTTAAAAAATACAAAAAATCATTCTAAAAATCATTTTTAAAAAATCCTCTGACCTAGAACTTAAAATAATTCTAATAAATCACAAAGAATTCAAAAAATCATGAAATTTGGTTTAAAGGCTTACTTGGTCTAGGCCTACCTCCAGTAAGAATTTTAAGGGATTAGAATTTACCTTGGTCAAGTTAGGAATTTTCCTTGAAAAATTCTGTTTTTGCATTAAAATAATTATATAAATTAAATTAAATTTTGAAAAATCATATTTTCTCCTCTGATGTCTTAATTGACCCATGAATAAGCTAGGATAAAAAATTCAAAGTCATTTGAATTGAATTTGATAAATTATGAGGTGTTAGAGCCTTAGGGGAAAATGTGTAATTTTGGAAATTTAGCCTTAATTAACATTTAGGCTCAAGTCAAGGAGGGAAATGGGTAACCTCTGATCTTAATCAATTTATTTGATGCTTGAAAAACCAGGGGTCAATTGGTAGAAACCAATCCCACTTTCTTAATTAAGTTAATAAATTTCTAAATCATTAAAAATTTGAAAGTTTATTAAAATTAAATGATCCTGGACTTGGGGGTATGACTTTTGAAGTCAATAATTAATCAATTTAATACTTATATTTTGATTTTTTTTAAATAAAATCCAAATCATGAATCATACCACTTAAGGTTTAACCCTTTTCAAAACTAATTAAAACACTCATCTAGGTCTTAAGGGCTTAGTGGTGACTTAGGCTAAAAATTAAACAAGGATTAGAGAAATAAACATAATTATATCAAACATCCTTGGAACACCACTAAGCCCAATTACTAAGACACTCACCTAGGTCTTAAGGGCTTAGTGGTGACTTAGGCTAAATCAAAATTGACTAAAATTAGAGAAATAAACATAATTATATCAAACATCCTTGAAACACCACTAAGCCCAATTAGAATTAGAGAAATAAACATAACATAATCAAACATCCTTGAAACACCACTAAGCCGAATTAGGATTACTAGGTCTTAAGAGCTTAGTGGTGACTTAGGCTAAATCAAAATTGACTAAATGAGGATTAAGGAAATAAACATAATTATATCAAACATCCTTGAAACACCATTAAGCCCAATTAGGTTTAAAAATGAAAATAAACATAATTAAATCAAACATCCTTGAAACACCACTAAGCCCAATCAGGATTAAAAATTTGGCTAAGTGTTCAAATTACACTAACTTCCCCTTCAAGGGAATTCACTCACATAATTTTCAAATTAAATGATAAATGATAATTACCCCTTTCTTAGCGATAATTGAGACTTCAATGTTCACTGAGCATTAAGAGTTTTTATAGGATGAATTATTAAGCAACATAATAAGTTTAAAAAGAACTCAGGATTTTCCACCAAGCAGCGAGAAAATAGCATGGACCTGCTTCTTTCTCTAGATTTGTTGGACATCTCGGAGATCTACTAAACTTAATATATCTTGCTTTGATAAAAGTCATCCTTAATTAGAATTCTAAGGACCCGCCAAGGTATGACATAGGGTTAGGAAAATTATCAGAACTCTACTTTTCTTGCTCTTCATANATGGCCGGCCAGCCAACCTGATGGCTGGAAAAGTTCAAAAAGAGAGCCACCCTCATGGCAACTCACCCAAATCAAACCTAGAGGCCATCTCATTCAAATCAAATTGAAGAGCTCCTCTGATCGAAGCTTCACTTATTAGAGCAAAGGTATAAAAGTTCTCCTCCTCCCGAGCTCATTTTGATTCTCCATTTACTTAGGCTTGATTTCATGGTACATTAACCGTATGGATGTGTTTGTCTCACTTAGACGAGTCCATAGGATTGAGCTCGAAGTGATTTGGTTGAGTCTAGGCTAAGATCTTAGGGTTTTAGTGTGGATTGTCACGGAATCATTCTATCGGGGATGATGACAGGGAGCCGTTTGATCAGGTGTGTATCAAATGGACGGAGGAGATTGGGCAGGATAGGGCTTCAGGACATAAACAACGGTCCGAGTCAGCAAGCTACATGGATGGCGGTGTCCAACCAAAGTGCACCACGCATGCCTTCGGAGACGTCGTAGGTTAAGGTGGCACGCGCAGTTTAAATAGATAAATATGGCTTTTTTATTTATTTAAATACCCCCAAACTTAGAAAATCTATAAAATTGTGTACAAAAATCACAAAAGTAAAATAAAAATACCCTCTTTCTCAGTGAACAGAGGATAACAATGCGGAATAAATTCTATTTTATGCATATTTTATTTTTAATTAATTAAACACTTTTTTAAATCATTTGATTCTCCATGCATATTGGCACATCACCTTGGCTTGAAATTTTTACATGTTGTAGCCTCTATCAAGAGAGATATCCTTTGATTTTTTCAAAGTCAGAGGAGGTCCTTATACAGAGATCCATATTTTTCAAATTATTTCATATTATTTCTTTAAAATAATCATGAAAATTAACATATTGATTATAAAATCCTAAGAAAATTTTGGAAGGTCCCTCATGACTAGAGAAACCTTCGGAAATAGTTTCATGGTTTAATTCATTTAAAATACCCTTAAATTTTACAAACACCAAATCACTAGGATAATTAATTTTAGAAAATATAAACATTTAAATGACTTCATTTTTGATCTCCACTATGACTTATGATCCAGAGAACTCATCATAAAAATTTCAAAATATTTTGAGTTCATTTGACAACCAGAGAACTCATCATAAAAATTTCAAATTATTTTGAGTTCATTTGACAACTTAACTTGATTTTTAAAGATAGTCATCAAAGTTTCAAAATATTTTGAGTTCATTTAATAACTTAAATTGATTTTTAAAGATAAATTTATGATCTAGAGAACTCACTATAAAAAGTTCAAAATATTTTGAGTTCATTTGATAACTTAAGTTGATTTTTAAAGATAAATAGTCACTTTTGACACTTAAATGATTTTTTAAAAAATATAACTCAAAAAATTATGAGACTTATTTTTTTGAGTTCTCTGTGATTAGTGATATTTTATAAAAAAAAATTATATTTAAAATAAAAACTTGATTTTTAGCTTATTTTAAATATTTAAAATAATTAAAAATTCATAAAAATCACAAAAATAATAAAACTCATGGTTTGTTTTATTTAAATAATTAAAAATTCATAAAAATCACAAAAATAATAAAACTCATGAAGATGTTCTAAATTGCTCCCTAATCACTTAGGAACAATTAGAATATTTTTCCTGATTTTCTAAATAAAGATGTTGAATTTTCTAATAACTTAGGAACAATTAAAATATTTTTCTCGACTTTCTAAACAAAGATATTGAATTTTCAAGCTTAAAATAAATTTTTTAAAAGCTAAAAAAGAATTTTCACTAAAATAATTCCAATAAATCAAATAAAAATAAAAAAATTATAAAACTTGCTCGTCTGAGTCCTCTAACCCTAGAGAGATTTTTCAAAAATACAAAACTTAACTTTCACTACCTAAAATATTTTATTTTTATTAAATAATCCAAAAATTAAAATAATTCTAATAAATAACAGGGAATTCAAAAAATTATGATATTTTGTTTAAAGAATTATCTAGTTTAGTTCCACCTCCAGCAAACATTTCAAGAGATTATAATTTACCTTGGTCAAGTTAGGAATTTTCTTTGAAAAATCTTATTTTTTCATAAAAATAATTATATAAAATAAATTAAAATTTGAAAAATCAGATTTTCTCCTCTGATGTTTTAATTGACCCATAAATGAGGTAGGATAAAAATTTCAAAGCCATTTTGATTGAATTTGACAAGTTATGAAGTGTTAGAGCCTTAGGGGCAAATGTGTAATTTTGGAAATTTTGCCTTAATTAACATGTTAGGCTTAATTCAGATGGATGGAAAATGGGTAGCCTCTAATCTTAATTGATTCATTTGATGTTTAAAACACAAAGGGGTTAATTGGTTGAAACCAATCTCACTTTCTTAATTAAATTTCTAAATTATTAAATATTAGAAGTTTACATAAATTAAATGATCATTGATTTAGGGGTATGACTTTTGAAGTCAATAATTAATCAATTTAATACCCCTATTTGGTTTTTCAAATAAAATTCAAATCATGAATCATGAACACTTAAAGCTTAACCCTTTTAAAAACTAAATAAGATACTTATCTAGGTCTTAAGGGCTTAATGGTGACTTAGGCTAAATCAAAATTGACTAATTCAGGATTAGAGAAATAAACATAACATAATCAAACATCCTTGAAACACCACTAAACCCAATTAAGATTAAAAATTTGGCTAAGTGTTCAAATTACACTAACTTGCCTCTTTAAGGGTCTTCACTCGCATAATTTTCAAATTAAATGATATATGATAATTACCCCTTTCTTAGGGATAATTGAGACTTCAATGTTCACTGAGCATTAAGGGTATTTATAGGATGAATTATTAAGAAACATAATAGGTTTAAAAAGAACTCAAGATTTTCCACCAGGCAGCGAGAGAATTGCATGAACCTGCTTCTTTCTCCAGATCTGTTGGACATCTTGGAGATCTACTAAACTTAATATATCTTACTTGATAAAGTAATCCTTAACTAAACTTCTAAGGACCCGCCAAGATATGACATAGGGTTAGGAAAATTACAAAAACCTTACTTTTCCTGCTCTTCATAAACTGCCTTAATATGCATTTCATGCTTTAGATGGTGGAACGAGAAGACACGCCAAGTACACTTTTACAGTTTTCAGCGTTGTCTTTCTTGTACTTTCATACTATGTTTTTTATATTATACTTTTATACCTGTAAATTTGCATGCTAAACAACGACGTCACCTTGCATGAAAACTAAAACTATCAGGATAGTCACATAACCAAAACCAAAACCAAAATCAAAACTAAAATCAACCAAGATAAAACTCACTGTCACAACATTCAAAATATAAAACAACCCAAAATTTAATCACAAACATCACACAAAACTACAACTTCAACTAAATTAAGATGTCTCTATCTGATGATCGGGAATCCCTCGGAGGAGGTAACCTACGGTTGCTAACGAGGCTTCCAATGGTTTAAATGAAATCAAAATTTAATCACAAACATCACATAAAACTACAACTTCAACTAAATTAAGATGTCTCTATCGATGAAGGAGGTAACCTACCGTTGCTAACGAGGCTTCCCACAGCTTAAATGAAATTATGGAACTCAATAAGTTGAGTTTAGTAAGTTCATTTGGACTAAGTGAATCCAATAGAAAATAATGGTACCAGAATGAGGGAACTGTAGGATCCTAACCGGTGTCGCTCTAATCAACTTTAATATGCCCTCATAAANGATAACCCGAAACCAAAATTAAAATCAACCAAGAAAAAACTCACCATCACAACATTAAAAATATAAAACAACTCAAAATTTAATAACAAACATCACACAAAACTACAACTTCAACTAAATTCGAAATATAAAACAACTTAAAATTTAATCACAAACATCACACAAAACCACAACTTCAACTAAATTTAAATATAAAACAGCTCAAAATTTAATCACAAACATCACACAAAACTACAATTGCAACTAAATTAAGACGTCTCTATCTGATGATCGAGAATCCCTCAGAGGAGGTAACCTACGGTTGCTAACGAGGCTTCCCACAGTCTCAGACGATCGGGAATCCCTCGGAGAAGGTAACCTAAGGTTGTTAACGAGGCTTCCCATGATTTAAATGAGATTATGGAACTCATTAAGTTGAGTTTAGTAAGTTCATTTGGACTAAGTGAATCCAATAGAAAATGGGTGTCGGAACGAGGGTTTAGTAAGTTCATTTGGACTAAGTGAATCCAATAGAAAATAGTGATACCGGAACGAGGGAGCCGTAGGATCCTAACTGGTGTCGCTCTAATCAACTTTAATATGACCTCATAAAATTTAAAGATGCGTTTGATAAGTTCATTTGGACTAAGTGAATCCAATAGAAAATAGTGATGCCGGAACGAGGGAACGTAGGATCCTAACCGATGTCGCTCTAATCAACTTTAATATGCCCTCATAAAATTTAAAGAATGTAGGATCCTAACCTGTGTCGCTCTAATCAACTTTAACATGCCCCCATAAAATTTAAAGAACTCATCCATAGGGCCACCTGATTTGACATTATAATTTGACACACTAGAAAACTCGAACTAGTCACAGCAAGGAGCTAGCATGGTGGGCAGCACTTCCATCTTCAACAGTAAAACCTGTCTTCCCTAGCTAAACCAGTTTTCCTTCCTTAGACTTAAACAATAAAGCCATAGGACTTCGAGGTTTCTTGCTTATGCAACATAAATCCTCACCTTATCTTTAGACCTTTGTATAGCCCTGCTATATAATATAAGCCCTAACTCGTCTTAGGATTTCGAGGTTGTCGTATGACCTAAATCCTCACATCTTTCAGGCTATTTGTGTGATCATTTCACATAAATGTAAGCCCTTGACCTAAATCCTCACATCTTCCAGGCTATTTGTGTTATCATTTCACACGAATGTAAGCCCTAACTAATAAAATTGGCAGGATGAACATAAATCCTCACATCTTTCAGGCTATTTGCGTGATCGTTTCACACGAATGTAAGCCCTAACTAAAAAAATTGGCAGAATGAAACACCTAAATATTTCTCCTCAAAACTGAAGCCAAACGTTAGGATAGCTTGGGAAGTCACCGGGGTTCTCCTCTGGACCCATGGCATCCCCTAGTTTTTCCTCCTTTGGACTCTACAATAAAATGTTCCAAATTTGAACCAATCCCCTTTCACACCTCTCCTCCTCCTTTGGATTCTACAATAAAATGTTCTAAATTTGAACCAATCCCCTTTCACACCTCTATGTCCGATCTCATTGAAAAGTCCTACCCTTTGAAACTCCTTGAAGATAGTATTTCCTGATTTTTATCGAGAGTCTTCTTAGGTGATCCGATTTTGTCGAAGAGTCCTACCCTTTGAAATTCCTTGAAGATAATATTTCTTAATTTTTTATCGAGTCTTCTTAGGTGACTTTGGTCATTTAAGATGTAATTAACTATAGGGGCTTGCCCTTATAACATATCCGAACCCAGCTTAATATAAACCTTATTTAATCTTTTATATTAAATAGGGGAACTTGTCGGCAAATACAAAAGTTTCGCAGACCAAACAGACGTCATACTTTCCTCAGTTTATTTGATCGAGTCTTATCCTCAAGTCTTGTGTTTATCCTTCGGGATAGATACAGGATTTGAGGTACAATGCTCTTTAATTTTAAACTATGAAAAATATGGGGTCAGTTTGATTTCATACTTCAACGTCCTTCCGAAGCGATGAAAAATATGGGGTCAGTTTGATTTCATACTTCAACGTCCTTCCGAAGCGGGCGACGAGATTACGATTCCGGTGACCGACAGCTTCTTACGGGCAACTCCCCTCCAACCCCAAATTAACGCCGACACACCTCTATGCTTATAACCCTAATTTCAAGCTAAGGTTACCATTTTGGCTTATTTTAATTATATAAACCAAAATACCACTTAAAAATTTATGAGAACAATTTTAGTAGGTTTCCTGCGGTCAGAGAAATCTAGAAAAAATATTGTGATGCTCTGAATCATTTTGTGAATTTTTATACTTAGTTAAATGTAAATACCATGTATTAATATGTATAAATTAAATAGATATAAAAAATTAATAAAAACAATTCCACATTGTTCATAAAAATCATGTCTACCCACTGTAAAAATATTAAAATTATTTGACTTACCTTAAGCACAAAAATGGATTTTTAAGAAAAAACTTACTTTTTTTGTAGAAAAATAGTTTTATTAAATTAAATAAACTTAGAAAAAATATGAAAATTATTTTTTTGAGTTCTTTGTGATTAGGGGCATTTTATAAAAATAAAACCCATTTTTGTGAAAATATTTCATTTTTTAAATATACTTTGAATTAAAAATAATTAAAAAAATAAAAATTTTTAAAATTACAAAAAATGATTCAAAATGAGTGGGAATGTCCCCTGATCACTTAGAATTTATTAGGACATTTTTCCTAATTTTTCTTAAAAATGAATTTTTCATATTTTCTCACTAAATTAATTATATTAAATAAATTAAAAAATCACAAAAAATAAAATTTAATTCTTTGAGTTTTCTAAACTAAGAGGAGTCTGATAAAAGTATAAAAATAATTTTTGTATTTAAAACACTATTTTTTATTTAAATAAATCATGAAAATTGATTTAAAATTAAATCATAAAAATAGAAATTTGATTAAAAAATCATGAAGTTTTGCCTAAGTGTTTATCGGACATTAGGAAACCTCTAATAATTTTCCATAAATATAAACTTTATTTTGGATAATTAAATAAATTAACTTTTGAAAATCCTATTTTCTAAATTTAAATAATTATCTAAATTAAATCAAAATTTTAAAAATCCACATGTTCTCCTCTGATACTTTAATTACCTCATGAATATGACACTCTAACCCTCAAAGTCATTTGAGTTATGTTTAGTGAGTTATGAGGTGAAGTATCCCAAGGGCAAAGTGATAATATTAGACTTTGGTGCCTTAATCATAATTTAGGATTAACAAGGGATAAATGGGTAACTTTGATCCTAATAAACATGTTTGGATGATTGAAATACAATGGGATTATAAGGTAGAAACTCACCCACCACCATTGCACAACATCAACAACTAATAATCTCCCCCAATCTTCTTGACTTGGATGTCAACTAATATCAAAAGTTTCTTAAGTGAGAGGCTTAAGCTAAAAGGATGATAATTTACTTTCCTTAAGCCCGAAATTGCTGATAATGTGATCTTTAAATGAAAATACATGTCACTTAAACTAAAATCTTAACCTTCTCCAAATTCCCCATTATGATCTTTAAGAGCTTGGTAGTGACCTAGGCTCGACATCTAAGCTCAATTGATTTGATTTAGAAGATAATTGGGTTGATAATCAATATCTTTAAACACTCCAAGTCCAACTTTACTTATGAGCATCACAATCTTAAATAACTTAGACTTGCCTTAAGGGTACACACCTACATAACTCTTAAGTGAAACATCAACTAACTAATTGAGTATCATATCCTCAGGATAATTAAATTGTCAAGTTTCGCTAAGTAACGGGGTAGTCACACTCAACCTCAGATGATTTTAGAACATTATGATATGATCAAAATGAACTCGAGACATTTCAAGAAATTCAAAGTGATCTAGGGTCACACCTTGAACATTTTGAAATTTATTGGATATTCTGAAGGACAAATTGGACTTGCCAGTTTTTGTTCTAAAATTATCTACTAGGATCTTCTGATACTCAACTAAATCATAACTTGGAAATTGGTAGCTAAACCTTCATCTACTGATATGATTTAAATTCTTTGCAATATTATCTACATATCTTACAAGTATTGACCTTTCAGGTGGTGGAACGAGAAGACTCGCCAGATACGCTTTTACAGTTTACAGTACTGTTTTATCTTTTAGTTTCCACACTATACATTCATGCTTATAAAACTTGCATGTTAAAATAATGATGTCACCCTGCATGAAAACTTAAAACTGCTAGAATAGCCACAAAACTAAAACTAAAACTAAAACTAAAACTAAAATCAACCGAGATAAAATTCACCGCCACAACATTCAAAATATAAGACAACTCAAAATTTAATCACAAACATCACACAAACAATAATTACAACTAAATTAAGACGTCTCTATCAGATGATCGGGAATCCCTTAGAGGAGGTAACCTATGGTTGCTAGCAAGGCTTCCCATGGTCTAAATGAAAGTACAAAATTCATTAAGTTGAGCTTAGTAATTTCATTTAGACTAAGTGAATTCGATAGAAAATATTGGTACCAGAACGAGGGAACCGTAGGATCCTAACCGATGTCGCTCTAAGAAACTTTAACATCCCCCATAATATTTAAATGACTATAACAATAGTGTCACCTGATTTGACATCATAACCTGACAAATTAGAAAACTTAAACTCATCATGGCAAGGAGCTTGAAGCTAGTATTGTGGGCAGCGTGGCTATCTTCAACAGCAAAACTTGTCTACACCAGCTTAACCATTCCTTCCTTAAAATTAAACAACAAGTCATAGGATTTCGAGGTTTTCTGCCTAGTACAACATAAATCTTCAACTCATCTATAGGCCTTTGTATAGCTCTGCAATACAATCTAAGCCCTAACTTATCTTAGGATTCCGAGGTTGTCGTTCGTCACGACCTAAATCCTCACATCTTCCAAGTTATTTGTGTGATCATTTCACACAAATGTAAGTCCTAAACAAATAAAATTGACAGGATGAAACACTCAAATAATTTCTCCTCAAAACGGAAGCCAAACATTAGGATAGCTTGAGAAGTCACTGAGATTCTCCTCCGGATCTATGACATCCCCTAGATCTTCCTTCTTGTCACACCTCTTAATCTGATTTCGTTGAAAAGTTCTATCATTTTGACCTCTTTGAAGATAATATTTTCCTGATTTTTATCGAGAGTTTTTTTAAGTGACTTCGGTCATTTAAGATGTAATTAACTATTAGGGCTTTCCCTTATAGGAAGCTTGTCCGAACCCAACTTAATATAAACCCTATTTAATTCTTTATATTAAATAGGGGAACTTGTCGGCAATAAAGTGGCTTTTGCAGACTAAACTAATGTCATACAATTCTTAATTTATTTGATCAAGCCTTATTCTCATGCTTGTGTTTATCCTTCAGGATAGATACAGAGTTTGAGGCATAGCGCTCTTTCAATTAAATTATGAAAAATATGGTATCAGTTTGGTTTCATATTTTTCTAAACTATATATATATATATATATGTAAATCAAATGTCTTTCCAAAGCGGGCAACGGGATTCCGATTCCGGTGGTCGACAGCTTCCAACGGACAGCTCCTCAACTTTCTAGTGTCGATCAATATAACAACTTTAATGAACACATCTAAAGAAACATAACACACAACACTCATAATACAAATGTTATTCCTCATCTTCTTCTCCATTAGTTTTATCATTAATCTCCTTATCCTCTGTTGACCTCACTTTTGGTTGAGGTCTAAAAACTTCTTTAATAGCCTAGGTCTAGCCATAGG
>JXCR01018371.1:9210-22231 GCA_002079205.1 Phalaenopsis hybrid cultivar
TTATGATATTCAAAAAATTAAATTTTATAAATTATAATATATAATAAAATAATAATAATAATAGTATATTAATATACTATATTAGTAATATACTTATATATATATTATATATTTATATAATATAAGTTATATAATTAATTTATATATATTAATATTAGGGATGTCAAACTGGCTTGTTGTTCGCGAACAGCTCGTGTTCGACTCACGTTCAGCTCATTCGTTAAGAAACGAACACAAACAGTGACTTCACGAAAATTTCAAACACGAGCTTATTTCAAACAAACTAAGTTTCAAACGAACCAAACACGAACACAAGCTCTGTTCGTTCGTGTTTGATTCGTTTACACCCCTATAGAGAGCATCACAATATCAAGGACGGGATGGTTAACCATCTTCGACATCTTTAACGAGCAGTTAAGCGACACCCGTAATATGGGGATTCGAACCGCCCTCTCCTCCGACAACGCCGGGCTGCAGAGCTCCCTGATATAGATTTGATGAGATTTCGGAACAGACTTTACCCAGATGGATGGACGCCATGACGACCCTCATCATCATCATTCGCCTTCCCTGCGCTTCGACAACCCCTGGCCCCAATCCGCATTTCACTTCAATGGTTCATTCAAACACCCGTAGCCGTAGCTGCTCTCGCTCCTTGTCTCCTGCTGACTGCAGCTCCATCAAATCGAACCATCCAAATCAAGACAGAGAGAAATCGCTCCTGATCTCTTCCCATAAATAAGGCTCCTGTTATGATTAACACCTCCTCATCCCAACGTCACTCAATTTGACACTTTTGCCCAAAACGATGCCATTGTTGGGTGAGAGGTGACCAAAATGCCCTCCTCATCATACGGGCGATTTCGGAGCTGCTTCGCTCCGTTGATTATTGTACGTGATATCTCTCAAGAGCCGTTAGACGTAGCTACGTTGGATTTCCACCCTATAAATGACCGGTTGGCGCCCTCTCCAATGGAACGCAGCGAGCGCCAAAGATCGATCGGGGATGGTTCTTTTCGTTCGAACTTTTTTTAGTTCCTCGGCTCTCATTGCTCTCGTTCTGGGCATCCACTTGGCCGTACATGGCCGTGAAAGTAGGTTTCTCGTGTTCTTGTAGCTATGTAAGAATATTCTTTGTGATAGTATTAAATTTTAATTTATGCATTTTCTTTCAGTTAAGGAAGGCTGTGGGGGTGGCAATTCTGGCCTGAGCTCGGAGGCAGTTAAGGTGGAAAAAGCAAGCGCAAAGACTTGTTACCTTGATTGTTGATATATTTATATATAATTAAACTAGAGCAAGGATTAATTACTCAGCATGGCAACTATGGTGTTTTATACAAATATATGCTAAGTGTTTGAGGTTTTAATTAAAGTGTAGGTGGAGAGTTGGA
This sequence comes from Phalaenopsis hybrid cultivar, assembly GCA_002079205.1. Classification (NCBI taxonomy): domain Eukaryota; kingdom Viridiplantae; phylum Streptophyta; class Magnoliopsida; order Asparagales; family Orchidaceae; genus Phalaenopsis; species Phalaenopsis hybrid cultivar. Next base: position 10,602 of record JXCR01018371.1, read on the forward strand.
AGCCGTTGAATTCAGCGGAAAAGAGCATGGAAAAGGATTTGGTGGGCTGGGAAATGAGGTGGGTACCTTCTGGTCCGGACCCGCTACACCACAACAGCAGTCCTAAGAAGCCGCAGACACCTTGACAAGCTTGTTGTGAGCAAATGTGTTTTAACTTCTTTTTTTGTACAAGGACTGCGAATCAGATATGGACGAGCAGTATTTAGAGTAAATGTATTTTGCATGTATAGCGATCAAATGTTAATTCTCAGTTATAAATCCATGCTCAAATAGTTTCAAACCTCGCGGACAACATTAATTTGTATGCTATTTCTTCTCTTAATCTCTTATTAGCGATAAATTTTGACTGTTAATCTGTCGCAATTCCACGAGGAATCATGGAGAAAATCTATTGTCCTCTCATCCTGCGAGTATTCGCATAAACCCATTATGGATGATGACGAGCTACCGTTAGATCAAGCCACAATTGGCCCTAATAGAGCCTTAGAATTGTAGAAGGCCAATTACATATCTAGTTCGCTTAGGCATTTAAATTAGGAGTTAATGGTTTAATCGCTAGAAATTGCTCAAAAATATCAATCCCAATTCATGGAAATAAATTGCTAAAATTTCTTAGAAACTCGTCCGTCAAAATGGCGATGGCAAAAATACATTTTAGTTTTTTAAGACTTTTAACTAAATTAGAAGACATGAAATAGTCTCTAATAACTCAAAATTAATTAGCATTAATTTGATGACATACATAGCGTGAGAAAATTAAAACTTCTCTATTTGATTTTTAGATCTTATATAATTAATTGGGTAGCTCTATTTATCCTACTTTTCACTCAATATCTTCTTATTAATTAGGGTAATTAGCTTAGTCTATTATCATAATTCAATTGAACATTCTAAAAATTAGATAAGCAAATGTTTAATTGTAAAAATAGTAATGTGCTTTAAGTGAAATTAAATCTTAATTTAAATAATTTACTAAAAAATGACAGGTAAGTTGATTGTACAAAATAAGGGTGATTGAGTTGTCTTTGTTAATCAATTTAGATGAAGTGTACCCATGGATTATTAATTCCTTACATGTTTAACATGAATAATTTGAACCAAATATTGAGTGATAAAAATGTGCAAATTTTATATTTATTATTTACAACATAATAAAATCATATACAATTTTCAAAATTATGAGAATAAATGAACTATTAGATTAACCAATTGATGTTGATTGAAAAGAAAGTACATGTCTATAGTCTACATCTAGAAAGCTTTAAGGGTTTCTTATTTAATTGCCCAATCTAAGAATAGATACGCTAAATTTTAATTATGGAAAAATAATGAGCTTTAAAAGTACAATTAATTTTTAAGTTCAATAATTTACTTAAATTAATAACCAATTAAGAAAGCACCTTATAAATTAAGGAGCCTAAGTATTAAGGGTAATTTTATAGTTAATTTTAGTCAACTTGATTGATCAATTTAGATCTAATGTTTTTGGATGGATGATTCGATTCTTAATTGTTTAACATGAATAATTGGAAAAATTTATAAATGATAAAAATTATGTAAATTTTCCATCTATAATTCTTAAAATAATTATACATAATTTTCAAAGTTATGAGATTTAATAAATCAATAGTTTAATCCATCGATGTTGATTAGCAAGGGAGTAGTTTATATAGTTTACATCAGAGTAGCAAACAGAAGGGTTCCATATTTAATGAAGGTTAGCTTATCTTATTACCTTAATTTTATTTTAGGGTTAACATTAATTGTTAAATTCATTATATTAGAATTATATGTGATGACAATGATAATCGAAGAGTTTAAGTTGCATGGACAATTCATCCAAACAAATCTACTAATTCATCTCCATAGATAAGGGCAGTTTATTGACTTATATGTTAATAATTAATATATTACACATTTTGGAGATGTTTGACTGCAGGTAGGATTTATGTTAAATAAAGTTTAAGTAGGATTTATGTTTAATAGAATTTAAGTAAATCAGTCGGTAAATCTATATTTATCAAACCTAAATATTATTAAATCTGAAATAATATTTGGTTCAATTAATATTATATTCAGTTGAACGCATTTAATATGTTTGGCACAATTCTCTTTGAAACATTTTTTTTTTCTAAGCTCAATCTTTTAAATCCAACTAATAGTTGGATTTAATAAATCTAAATTTTAAGTCAGAATAACAAAAAATTAGATTTAACATGCTATCAGATTTATCAAATTTAAAAACGACATTTGGTTAGATTTAAAATAAACATAATGTAAATCTCATTAATAGTAGCGTAACAAATACCTCCTTAAGCACAATATTGTATACCCTAAAATAAGACTCATTTGAAAGGAGGATATGAGGACAACGTCATCAAGCTGGGAGAAAACCATACTCAGTAGCCTAACTCTAGATGGACTTTTCAATGGGGTTTAAAGAGGACTTGCCAATACGGATTTAGGAGAACTTACATACCCAAGTTCAAAGCACACCTACCAACCAAGGACTAGGCATATTCACAAGCTGACTAGAAAGGATTTTTAACAGCATCAAACACACTGAAAATTATCACAAGATCATCGAGTCATGCCATCTTGGATAGTTGATCATGACCAAATAAGATACTCAACCTATACTTTTGAGAGGCACATCATCTTCTATATATAGCAACTGGCTCATAATCCATGTTAAAGTTTATTTTTTGACTATACAACACATACATTTTTTGACACTTTTAATATTTACAACACATTCTATAACCTTTTTTGACCCACTCTAAGATCATTGATTCTTATCTCTAAATAAGAAATTCTATGGTGAGCCAAAGGTTTGAGTTTTTGGTTTAGTTAATATAATTCTTCAAGCCAACTTGACAGATTTCCTCTTTGTTTGCCTCAACGCTTTTCTTCTTTTTAGATTTTCTTAGTTTTTTTTTTTTCACTTTTTCTTTAAGCTAGTAAAGATCTTACATAACTAATATATAAAACAGAATCCAATAAGTATATTAGTTTGCCTAGCAAATTGAAATGTATATTTTGCATACTCTTGGCACAATACTAATAATTAGAATGTCTTCAACACAGCTACAATAATCATGCCAGCACTTTAATGGCATCAAATTCCTTGATATCCCATAGGGCAATCTAAGAGATTTATAGCTTTCTTAAGGTTATAATACATGATAATTATGAATATTTTCATTTCATTGCATGGCTAGAATTTCTTTGGAATTCATGTAAGAAATTTNATTATCAGTCTAAGATTTATAAGGCATAGTTAGATTTTACTTACAACCATTATGATGTGAAATTCACTCATGACTCTTTCTATGTTATATATATATGAAAACTCTAGAAGTATATAATTTGTATGTAGGTGTCATAATATTTAGTTCTTTAAAAATTATTAAATGCTACATAGCACAATCACGTGTCAAGACTTACATTAAAATTAAAAAAAAACTTGTGTGCATGTTTGCTTTTATTTATGTAATTCAAAGGCTTAAAATATTTATAAATGATCAGTATAATGAAGTACAAGCATCGATTTCAATGGTACCCTCTCACATCAAGGAGGCTAAGGAGCAAGTTTTAGAAGCAAAACTATCCACGACTTATATTTTTTTTGTTACATATCATTTTCCAATATATATATATATGTATATATATATATATATATAAAGGGGAATTATATATCTCCCAACATGTTAATCATCAAAAGATTGGTATAAAAATTTGTTGGGAGAGGTTCCCCAACTCGAAAAATGGGATCCTCTGCCATATACAACTACACCCAAAGCAAAAGAGATGATGAAGTACACTAATAACAAATTGTATACTCGAACATGTACAAGTATACAAAACCAAAAATGGTTACTCCAAAAAAGAAAAAGAAGCCACATAATTAGCCATAGTGCAGTTGTTGTAAGAAACCAAAGGCAAGATCGTTCTTTATCCTTTGAACCATGTGGCATCCAAAAGAGCTTGTAGCTCGAAACTACAACATTCTNGATGTACAAGTATACAAAACCAAAAATGATTACTCCAAAAAAGAAAAAGAAGCCACATAATTAACCATAGTGCAGTTGCTGTAAGAAACCAAGGGCAAGATCGTTCTTTATCCTTTGAACCATGTGGCATCCAAAAGAGCTTGTAGCTCGAAACTACAACATTCTTCCTTAAAACTTTTTTACAATTTTAAGATGGGGGCATCCAAAAGGTCCCCTTGAAGCAAAAGAAGAAGTGGTGGGGGTGTAGAAGCGGAAGCAACAACGTTAAAACTAGTTTAACCCGAGCCTAGCAAGCCAATTTGCAAGCCCATTACCTTCCTTGAACATAAAGGAGCATTGAAGATTGAAGGAGGATCTGAATAAGTTGATTTTTTGCAGCCATTATGAATGATGCAAAGAATTGGGCAGTTGCCCGTTCAACAGCTGAAGTAAACAAGCAGAATCCACCTCCACGCAAATATGCTTCCAATTGGTCATGGATGACAGTCTCAAAGCCCAGTATACAGCCAATAATTCAGTTTCCAAAGTATCCCCATCAATGACAGGAGCATGGAAAGACCATAAATAATTTCCTATTGGATTCTTGAACACCCCCCACACTAGCCACTAGATCAGAGAAAGCTCCATCAGTGTTCACCTTGATGTAAGGGTGATGAGGGGGATTCCACTGTACCTTTAAGGTCTTAGGAACTATAGCCTGTTCAGGCAAGTAGGCTGAGCAGATTTTGGGGAAGTTTTTGTGTTTGATAAGCTTAAGTAGAAAGAAATAGGAGTTTCTAGCCACCATGCTGGTGAAAGGTGAAATATCCTCAAACCTTGATTGATTCCTAGACATCCATAGAAACCATGAAATTATAAAAGGTATAAAGCCACCCTTGGCATTGGCCCAGCTGTTCTAGCAGCTATTAAGATGAAGCCAAAGCAAATTGATAGTGTTCAAAGTTAACCTCTTAAGTGTGTCCTTCCAGAATTCTTGAAAGAAAGAACATGCAAAAAATAAATGAGGAATGAATTCCTCCTCAGCTTGGCACAACCAACCTTTTGAGGGGCCTCTCAGTTCTTAAACTTGAGAATGACATCAGAGGTAAGTAACTTGTGGAAAATCCTCCAACAGAAAAAAGACATAGATGGTGTTAGACTTATGTTCCAGTGGCTTCACCCCAAGAGATAGGATTCCAACTATAAATTTTAGAATATATGTGTATGGTAATGTTTTGTTGAGAGGAAGCTTGCCACACAATTCTATCCTTCCTTGCTCTATAAAAGTGGACTTTGGATATACTTACAGCTGAATTCTCTTGTAGTAATTTTGTCAGAATGGGCAATGACCACTTATTCGAGCAGTCAGCAACCTTGAGCTGAGGATTTAACATGCCTCTTTAGCTATCAGCATCTACTGTGTGCACCAATTTTCCAGCCAAAAATTAACATCTCCCCTCCCAAGATCCCAAAGGTAAAGGTTTTCAGCCAACTATCTGATCTTCAACATTTGTTTCCACAATCTCGAATCCCCAAGTTTCAAAGTCACCAAATTTGGATGGGAGCCTCTACAATATTTCCCAAGCATGTATTTAGCCCAAATAGAAGTTTGCTGTCTAAAGTTGATCCATATTTTGCATAGGTTTAATTGTTGAAGCTGTTGAAGGCCCTTGAAATCCAGTCCTTCTACCATAATGGGTTTTGCTAGCTTCTGCCAATTGACCCAATGGAGTTGTTGTCTCTGGCCTACCCATAGAAATCTATTAAAGATCCTTTCCATTTAAATCTTGGTGCTCTTTTTCATAGTGTTCGTCAGTAGGATATATGAAGGAAAAGTGGTGAGTGTATTCTTAAGTAAGGTAATTCTCGCCCCATTAGACAAGTAAGAATAAGTCCAACAGGAGAGTTGGTTTGAATTTTTTTCTAACGCCTTATCAAATTGGGTAAGTTTTGCTTTTCTTTTAATGAGAGGGACACTCAAATATTTGATGGGGAGGGAAGTTTCAGTGAAACCAGTAAAGGAAATGATCTAGTTCTTGATGCTTGTGGTGGCCTTATTGCTGAACAGAATGGTGCATTTATCAGAATTGAAATTTGTTCCAAAATGTTGAAACCTCTGGATGCAATTATAAACCTTCTTCACAAAAATTTTATTGGCATTAGAAAATATCATAAAGTCATCTGCATAAGTGATCCCGAAACTGCTTATATGTAACAGTATAACAATAATTTTGATTCTATTTTTCACTTATATTTCCTTATTTTGCAATAACACCAATAACTTGATCTTAAAGAAAAATAAGAATTTAACTTTTTATTTATATATATTGGGATAATACGCAAGTATACGTATCATTATCAAGTAATATAAGAATTTTTTATTAAGACCTGAATATAGAACCCACAAGGAAGATACGCAATATGCACTTTTCGGAAAACTTTCTATTTTAAAAAAATATTTATTTAAATTTAAGACATTTTTGTAGTAAAGAAAGTTTAAATATTTTTGGTAATTTTAATATTTTGAAAAAAACAGAACAAATTTAAAAGACAACTTGAGTTTTGTAAAAGAAAAGCACTAAATATGAAAATATCTTTCTTCTTATCATGATCAATAATAAGTATAAAAATTCTGTTGTGAAAGTAAGCATATTGTGTTGTGCAAAATAGTAGAAATATTATTTATTACCCTTACTAGAGATGCTATAAAAAACATTGGCTAATTTAAAGTTTGAATAGTTCAAAAGACCGGCTAGGCAGGGGAGATACTACCTCTCACTTTAGAGTTCTCTCGATTCCCTCCACCTAGGGGCTAATATCTCGTATCAAAACCTAAAACAATAAACCAAGTTGGGGGCTTTAACCTATCACTTCAAAGTCCTCTAACTCTACACCCTTCAATGAATATTTTCCTATTTATTTGCACTCAATCATATGAACTAGATTCCATTCATACAACCACATCTGATTCTTTCCAATTGTTAACTAAGGCAATACCAGCCCGGTTCTTACATGTTCTCATCTCGATTGACCAAATTGAAAAGTAAACGAAGTGCATGTATTTAAATCATCACAACTTCTTCCAACAGTAAAGATCAATACTCTCCATAACTTCCATCCAATGCTTTATTACTTATCATTTTAAGAAGAAAGATAAAGAAAACTACTCAGAATCCATGGAGAAAATAAAACCACACTTTAGTTTAAAAGTAGAAATCATCGTCAAACCAACAACAAGTCTCAATTAAAACCAAAGTAGTCTAAAACAAAAAATAAAAACTTATCTCAAGTCCTCCACAAAACTCTTGAAATTTCTTTGAATCTCTTCTCTTTTACAACACTCTCAATATAAAAACTAAGATAAAAAGGATAAATATATGGTGCCTGAAAATCTCTCCAAATAACTCCCCATTTTTATAACTTTCAAAACGTTCCCAGTACTTTCAGAACCCTTTTCAAAGTCTCGATCTTCCATCTTTTATAATTCTCCAAAAGGTCTCTTGGTATCTCTTCAAAATGTGTCTTGATTCGATGTATTTCCCCAAGAGATACATCCTTTTACAATAATTTTTGTCGATGGTGGTTGTAACCACCTATTAAGCCAATAGGCGCCTTAAAAACCTCATCAAAATTTGCAAAAACTGAATTTACTCATCCAATTACTGCCACTGGCACTTAAGAGCGGGGCCTCTAGCGCTTAGGTCCGGTCTTCTCTATTTAACCGGCGCTTAAGCGACGAATTTGACGCTTAGGCAACAAAACACTTTTGCCCAATTTTTCACCTATTTGATCCAAATTTGATCATTTTTCACTCCTTTAAACATTTTTCACCTTTTTATCTAAAAACACTATATATTTTAGGCATATCAAAATCCCCTAAACTTAAAATGTTACTTGTCCTCAAGTGACACTTCAATCCTTAAGAACTAAATATTTATGATATGTATATGAGTTTCTTTAGGGGTTACTAATTTAAAATAAAGTTGTCCGATTTAGAAAAAATATTCAGTAAATGAAAACAACTTAAAGTTTATAAATTTTTAATGTTAAGAAGAAAGAAAATATCAGTTCTTATCTAATTCAGAAATATTGTAAGCCTTCCAAATTTAGAATTTAGTTCTTTTATTATCTCCACCTAACAATTTTTATTGAGAATAATTTTACTTATTATACTATATCTATAAGCTTAAGATTTTCTCAAGTCTTATACTTTAAAAAGATTAAATGTAGAACCAATTTTTGATTAGACACTAATCCTCAAGCTTCTCATCCCTCACTTTTTCTTTTTCTTCTTCTTTTTTTTCCTTTTTCTTTTTCTTTTTCTTTTCTTTTTCTTTTTCTTTTTCTTTTTCTTTTTTTTTTCTTTTTTTAGCTAAGGATCACTATATCTGGATAGGCCTTTAATAATTTTGAATTCTACTTTTCTTTTCCTGAAGAAAAGTCTTTATACAAAACTTTTACTTATAAATATATTAATAGCTTTGAAAATTATTTTTAATAAAAGAAATTTAAGTATTAAAATTAAAAGTATAAATTTATAAAATTTTCAAAAATACATTGTTTCTTACTAAGGATAGTTACTTATATTAATTATTTTCTACACTAAAAACTTTTAACTTAAAGTTTTTTCTTCATTCTTCAAAATTTCAACTAAATTCTCTTACTCATTTCTAAAATCAAAATTTACTTCCCTAATATAACTTTATATACATGATTAATTTTTCTTTTCAAATCGAATTCACTTGTAATTCATTTGATAACAAATAAAATTCAAGTTTTGAAAATATTTTTCATCCCCCCAAACTTAATTTTTCAACAGATTGAACAGTTTAACATCAAATATATATAAGCAGGAATGAAAATTAAAAAAAACTGCTTAGAGGAATTTTTATACCCTAATGATACAAGTATAAAACTAAAAATAAGAGTAACATTAACTTTGATCATAATTTCTAATATTTTCATTTCAATTCAACATGTAGAGATTCAATAGACTTTTAAACAGTGGGTATAAATATANATATAAAACTAAAAATAAGAGTAACATTAACTTTGATCAAAATTTCTAATATTTTCATTTCAATTCAACATGTAGAGATTCAATAGACTTTTAAACAGTGGGTATAAATATAAAAGCAAACTAACACACTAACTGGACTTCACAATCTCAACATAAAAACAAACTCACAAACACGATAAAAGAAAAATACATGGTAGCAGTTTCTGAAATTTAATATTTAAGACACAAAGTTAGCAAGATTTTTATCTTTTCAAAAGATGTAGAATTATGTTAAGTTATAAACTAATTAAATCAAAAAACTTGCAGCAGTTACTACCCTAGAATTTTAAAACAAACTACTAACTAACACAAACATCACAATAAAAATAAAATACAAAAGTCCAAAACACAATACATAATACATATCATCACAAAGATGCAAATGTAGTAGTACCACACCACATTGTCCACAACATAAAAATAAACAACACATCACAAATCTCAAGTCCAAAGCACATAGTCTATCACATATTACAAACATAAAAACCTCTCAATTCTACTCCTCATCTTCTGAAACACCGCTATACCACTTTCTGCAAGCTCATAATCACGATATCGAGGATATAGAGGAAATTGCACTCCTGGGTGACCCCTAATTAGGTTCTCCAGAGATGAGTGGAATTTCTCTTCATAATCACTCTTTCTAATATTATACTTATCAATATGCTCTACAAAATGCTCTAAATTCTGAACTTTATCAGCGGTAAAATTAATATGGTCCATCATCCTCTGTAATAATTGATCTTGGGTCTTAGTAGACTCACCTCTAGATGTAGAAGCACGTGAGGTAGATGGTCTAGATGTAGAAGCAACAGAGGTAGAAGTAGAAGACATCTCCATTCCATAACTCCTAGAAAATCCTTCTCTCTAGCCAAAAATAGAATGCTCATAATAAGTCTTCACATTCACCTTAATGATGGGCTTTAGAGGTAACAACACTTCCCCCCAGCTATCATATTTAACTCCAGCCTACTCACACAAAGAAAAGATCAAGGAAGAAAATCTCAGACATGCAGTAGTAACAATAGTGGCAAAATTGATGATAGTCTAATAAATCAAAGCTCCTATGTTGATGAGGTTTCCTTCATGGATACAGTAATTTAACTTTGCTCTCTCTCTAGTCACTTCACTGAGATGATTTGTTGGTAGCAGACGACCAGAAATAAAATACTGTCAGGCCTTTGAAGGTGCACATAACTTCAAAGTTGGGAAGTTGACTCTCCTCTCATTAGTGATCTTTTAAAGTCTTCTTCCAACAGTCAAGTAAGAAATAATCTCGTCTAACTCATCTTCAGTCGGACTATAATTTGCTTAAGAACATAGCGTAGCACGTGGCAGATGATAAATCAAGTTCATTACCTTCAGTGAAAAAGGTACCAACTTTCCTCGAACCATGACTCTATTGTTTTCAGCCTCAGGGAGGTTTTCCTAGAACTTCCTAACAACAGAAATAACCGCCATAGCAGAGAAACATCAGAATCATTCCCACTGTTGATGAACAATCAAATCCTCTACGTCTCCACCTGGATTCCTAAAACACAGCGCCTAAATCAGTTTTTGTGATTGCAATGCATCACTGCACCGATCCCGAGCCTTCGAACTAACAAAATTACTCAATTCAAAAGGGCTCTTTCCTTTGCTCCTCTTCATTCTTGGTGCCATTCTACAACTTTTATAAATTCCAATAATAACTTCAAAAATCAAGTTTAAATTACTAAACAAAAATTCTAAAGTATAAACTACACATCCCATGAAATTTTCATAGATTTTTTCCCCATTTTTCACAATAAATAGTGAATTTTTGAATTTCTCCAAATGTGCTAAAAATATATAGTGAAAATCCAAAATTTTTGCATAGAAGTAAAGCTCTTACCTCAAGGAACTAGGATCTAGCAAATTTCACTTGATTCCACCAAGAAATCTTCACTTTAGATGCGCCCTAGCCCTAAAAAATCACAAACTCAAGAGGTTCAAGGTGACGGTAGCATTAAAAATGGTGATTTTTGGGCTGAAATTTCACTTTTAATCGTTCGCGAACCGGCTTTCATGAACCGACACTTAAGCGCGGGTAAATGGTGCTTAGGCCTCTGCCTCTCGGGTTGGCTTGCACTTAAGCACGAGATGTGGCACTTAGGCTTCAGTGCACGATTTTTAAAATTTTTAAATTAAAGTAAAATGCACTATTTGCCTAAGTAAACCACCCCTAAAAGATCTTATAGTGCTTACATGACTATTTTCAACTTCCTATAACTCTCCTCTCTCTCAAAATTCTCCATATTAACTATTTCAATTTGAGGCTAAAAATAACACAAATTTTTACACAAAAAAACTTATAATTAATTCACAAACAAGTATAAATACTTTTAAACACTTAATTCTCACTCCAAATAGTCTTTGATGAGAAAATTTTTCTAAAACAAATAGACAACAATCATTTCACAATTAAACACATATAAGAAGTCATCAATATTAAAAACAAGACTTAAACACTAAACCACTTGAAAATAACAACTTCTAACACACAAATTTTAACACTAAACTTAATTTCATTCTTCATTCAAAGGAACAAATTCTTGTCT
>JXCR01018387.1:8671-40675 GCA_002079205.1 Phalaenopsis hybrid cultivar
CCACCCTAAGGCTCGGAAAGGTCCTATAGGAATCCATTTTGGGCTTCCTCATGTCGGTTTCATCCTTCTAAGTGCTAGAAGTCGATACCGCACACGCGAAACTTCCAAAAGAGGACGGAAATAGGTCGAACTAAAACGAGGCGGGCACCACTTCTAAGGTTCTAAGATAGTCGCAGGAAGACCCCTAAGGCTAGATCCTAACTCCTACGAGAAATACTAGACCTCACGAAAATTGAGGTCAACAATGTAATAAACGTAAACAAGCTCATAACGTACAACCATACAATATAAAATATTAAAAATGTGGATTTCTACAGGATCTCTGTAGAATTCCAGACTAGTATGTTTAAGATTACATTTGATATTCATATTAAACAACTGAAACCACACTTTAGGTAGAGAAGAAAATGATATTTGAATTCTACTAGAATTCCAAAAACAAAAGTGACAGCATTTTTTGTTTTTATATTTTAAAACATGTCTACCTTTTGCATGTCAGGTTTTGCAAGTGGATCACCAATCATAGCAGACATCCGGCAAGCACGTGAAGCAAACATGGCACGGACCCTTGAAGGACAAATGGAATCAGCAGTGTCCATTTTGTAACTACTGATGATGGAGCACTCTCCTTCGCTGTCATTGAGGGTAGAAATAAGCTCCTTAAGGTCTGGGTATAAGAAGTAGAAAGCCCACTGTTATTTTCCAATATAAATTCAAGTAGTGATCGTATCTAAGCTCAATAATAAAGGCAAAACCCAAATCTTGGGTACCTTCAACACCAAAAGTTATTTTCTTGCTGAATGGTACAGCTTTTAGTCGAAATCGATGTCTGGGAGCTGCATTCATGTCTTCCATCAGAAGAAACCCGTTTTTCCTTAATTGAAGTATACAAAACTATGAGGAGGCTAGCAACATAAGTGTAAAACATACAAATCAACAGAGAAAAAATGACTTGAGGCTTGTAATATGTAAGAAGATTAGAGGTAGAATGAACATTTCTAGGTTAATGTTTTTAGTTACAGTAAAGAAAACTCAAATTTTTAGAATTCAAAAAAAAAAAAAAACAAAGATCATTAAACTTTGAAAGCATGTATTATCCTTGTAAAAGATTTCGAAACTCAAACCTAATATATTCAAAACATTCATAAATAGCAATATCCCGAGAATAATAACATTCTGAAAAAAAATAGAAATGAAACATAAAGGACTTCAACAAAGCCTACTTAAATGTCCCAGTGAATTATGACCTCATGCCCACATCTAGTGTCGAACGATAAACCTGAAAACCATGCAAGACGAAATTATGCTATAAAAACATTTTCGATAACTACTGCACGAAATAAAGCCTTTAGGCATCAAGAAAATATGAGTTCCCTTTTCTATTTAACTAAAATTTTTTGTAAAAGTACACTAACTCATCATGCCAACAAACTTTTCAAAGTAGTGTATGTTCAGATTAATTTTAACTAGAAGTAACAATAATTCTAAATTACATGTATCCATGCAAGAAAAAAGAATTCTTATCCCCTGCTTCTTTGAGGTGTGTGTGATTTAAATCTATGGGTTCATGAACTCCAAGTCACAATAAAGATAGTCATTGCTCAAGGCCTACCTCTTCATGATCTTCATCATCACCATCATCATTATCATAAATATTATCCAATAGATTATTAATTTTGAATCCTCTCGACTTTTTTTCTTCTACTATTTAATATGTAACAAATAGAAATAGATTTTCTATCACCTTCTTTCTCTTATGTCCTGATCTGAAGTTATCAAGTTTAGCTCTTGAAAAACTATAAAAATTAAATAAATTATATGGATACATGCATCATAGCTCCATTATTGATTCAAAATGTCCAAAAACTCCCTAATTAACATAATGGAAACAATTTGTAACTTCAAAAAACCCTTTTGACATAGAACGGAAAAATAAACATGAAAAATATGCAATGAAATAAGAAAATCAAAAGGTTTCGCATGATATAAATGGCTATAAAAAAAAAAAAAAAGATTTATGAAGTTCCCACAAAACATGGAAAAACCTAAAGTTCTAGTTGAACATTGATTGAGTGCACAGAAATAGAATATCATTAACAAAGCTGTGAAACAGATTCACTCAGGAATCAAAGGCCCTTCAATCCCTGGCCACAAAAAGTTAAATAAAAAATCAAGTTCTCCGAGAAATGAGATGCAAATTTTTTACAAACAAAAAAAAAAGAAAGAAAAAAACAGGAAAATAATAAATTTCAAGAATGAAAATAAAGATTGGTATTTTACCAACTTAAAAGTTCTTCAAACCAAAAATATGATGAGGCAGCACACGTCATGCAAATAATAGCAGATAACAGTTCAATCGCAAAAAATCAATTTAAACAAAGGAATGACTAAGATTAACCATAACAATGTTTTATTTAGTTTATTAAATCACTGATAAATTGCTAAAGTTGCCTTTTAATTTATTGCTAAAATCAGTGTACGGCTCTTCTACGAGAGTTCGTGATTTTTGAACAAACTTTCAAAAGGCGGTTTAGAATTTAATAAAAATATATCAAAAGATTTCTGCCTCATTTTTATGAGAACTTTAAGATATTGTTCCAATTTTCCCACTAGCACAAGCCCTATAGTTAGTTACCCTTCCAGTTACAAGAGAGAACTTTTGATTTAAACTAATCATAAGCTAAACACTTGGTGCATAAAGATTAACCTTGATCAAAAAATTTCCTCCTTTCATTGATAGGGGGAATTAACAAAAAATGCATATGCATAAGGAAAAACTAAAAACAAAATAATAAATTACTTATAAAATCAGGGTAAAATATCTCAATAGTATTGATTCTAAAAACCAAATCTAATTTCTGAAAATTTAACCCAAAATAACAAAACTCTCTCAAAAGAGACATGAACGAAATTTTGAAGCCCACACTTCTTAACATCCAAATGTATAAACTTTATATATGTGTCTATTTAATTATATTATAAAGGTAAAGAATCATTAAAATGCTTCAATAGTCATACTCAAATGCCCACATGTCTCTTAGCTTGAAAACAAAATGTAGAACTCCTTTTTTATTATTTGTCAACAGACATTTAGCTGCACTGCGCTATGCTTTCTGCATTCCCTCCTGCTCGTTTACAATATAGAATCCTCCTATTTTAAAGGAAACAATTTATAAATTCAAAGGATTTCTATTATTAAAAGTAGAATCCTCCTATTTTAAAGGAAACCAATTATAAAATTCGAAGAATTTCTATTATTACAACAAATTAAAGAATTCACATTATCAAGTCCATTCAATGTGAAAGCCATGAACTCTGAAAGCCCATGACTGTAACTGCTAGGTTATTAGACACTCTTAAGAAAAATGACTGCATCGCCAATATATTAACTAGTTAATGTCTACTTAACAAAAATATATTTAAAAGTATATCATAATAAGAGCAAATTGTTTCAATGAAGCATAACGGCCCACAGTTCACCCATTTATTTAAACAAAAATTGTGTGGTTTGACAGGGGATGAGGCCAATTATTTGGAGGCACAATTTCAATTCTGTAACAATTATATAAAATAAGCGGCTGACAAAATTGTAGCTGTCCTGAAACAAAACGCTTGAACGTCATAATTTAAAATTTTCATATATCTTAGCACCATTTGCAAACATCACTTCGTAATACATGCTAATGATCATCAGAATGCTTCTGATTTTAGATGCTTCATGTTATCATAAATGAACTTGTTCCTTGATTTGTGAGATTCAATAAAAAAACTTTATCTAAATCCAATATATTTGAAAATAACTCATAACTTCACTTCCAAATGATAAAGTTATAATGAAGGGCTTTCCTGTTAATCTAAAGAGACAAAAATAAATAAAAGCTCAATCTTTCGCAAGTAGTAATATGAGAGAATTCTCACCAGCTTTGCTATAATATAACAATAATGAAAAAAAAATCAATTTTCACAATCCTACTTTCTGTTCCCGGCTTGAAAAATTCTAAGTTTTGGACCAGGTCATAACAAAAGTGATGCCAAAGTCAGAGTTTAAAATTAAGTAATTGAACCTAGATGAAAAAGTCAATATGATAATTAAAAAAAAACTTAAAATTTAGGTTAACAATCAAACAAAATCCAGGCAAATGAATGCAACCGAGATTGTAGAAGAGGAAAATGTGTAGAAAATAAGCGGTGAACACAAATAGCCTAACCCAGATGATGTCAACAAAGAACTAATTCAGAAGTCTATATTGCAGTTAAATGAAAGAGATGCTAATGCAGGAAATAACGAGGTCGAGAGTTGTGCTTACCGAGTACACGAGAAGAGTTGGGAGTTGGGCAAGCCATTTGTGTGGAGGTAATTTTACTTATAAATTTCATTTATAAATTCTATTTTTTTATATCTATAAATAAATCAAATATTTAAAATAACAATCTATTGTTGTGGTTTAAAGAGAGAAAAACATAACTTATATATAGTTAAATTAAAATATTAATTTGGGTTAATTAGGAAAATTTTGTTTATTTGAAAATAAATCTAAAATTTAAAATAATTAAAATAGTTTAGTGAAATAATATTTCTAATATTATGATTAATTAAATACTAAAATAATATAAATTATATGTTAAATGTTATTTTAGTTTTGTTAAAACTTCTAAACTAAATTAATTATAGAAAAATCAAAAGTTGTGTAATTAGAGCATGCAAAACCAAATTAATAGAAATGTTAAGATTGGGATTCTTATATAGTATGTTAAATTTGGAAAATTAGTGATTTCATAAATCAAAAGTTAATAATATCATAATGTTTAAATTAATTGTGTTTTATTTATAGGAATTATTACAATCGAAATCAATGTCACCAGTGAAATTGAGGAATAACAACTTCAAATCTATTGGGTTACCACTCTTACTTTTGATTTGTAGTAGCTTTTTTATTTCTTCTTAATCAATTGCATTGATAGGTGCTGCTACCCATAAATTCATTTGTGAAGTTTCATTTTGATTTATATACTATTCTTTTTATTAGTCATATCATTGTAATAATTTTATATTATAGTGATAATTATTATTATGCATTATTTAAAGGTATAAAGATTATATGAGATTGAAAACATGATTGATATAAGCTAAATATACTGTTTGCACGTGCATGCTTCACTATAATAGAGTTCGCCCCCATATGGTATTAGCTGAGAGACGCTAAGATACATGTGTATGTAAATAAACAATGATATTGATATTGATATTGATGAGTCTGAATTGACACATTTTTAGGCGGTGACTTGTAACGATTATATATGATAACTAATGTATGATTTTTACCAGTAATTACATATTAGAGAGTATAAACTGTCAAATAATTTTATGTTGATTTACTTTATGTTGAACAAGTATGCACATCACTTCTTTCTCATTATTTTACTATGTTTCAAAAGTTGGAGTAGTCACTAATTGTTGTGAACTAAATGTTGCTTTAAATTAACAATTTCAAGTCTTAATCCTTGATTAAGAGATGAATGATAGATCAAAAAATGTTTATAGAAAGCAAAAACATTCTGATCAAAGTAAAATTTAAAATTATTTTAATTTAACTTCTTTTACATAATGATTCGCTCATTCACTCTTTGAATCATAAATTAATAGTGGTAAAAAATATAAATTAAAAAAATTGATTTTCACTACCAACCGTCTGTTCCTGTCTTGAAAAATTCTAAGCCTTGGGTCGGGTTGTGACAGTAAGTCCCATTTTAATCAAATTCCGTCTTTCCAATGAATGTAAACCACAACTAAAAATTTTATTAGGCTAGCTTGCAATGTTAACAAAAGCCCACAACATCAGCTAAAACTAAAACAAACAAAGAATTCATACATATTTACCTTGGCCTACTCGATATTTTGTGATAAGACAACCAATGACTGCTAATCAAATTCCCTATATGTTATGGCCTATGGTAATCTAATATTGGTAGATTCAAACTATTGGTATTCCTTGAATGATAGAACTATGAGACCTTGATAATTTTTAACTTCATCCTATAAAACAACCACATTAATTAAATTAAATCTCAAACTAATAATCTTAAACTTCAAATTTAGTATAAGCAATCCTCTTTGATTAAGAGGGCTCTCCCACATATGGGAGGGGTAATTAACCATAGTAGGCTTGTACTTATGGAAAATTTAGGCCCCAGTTCTAAATATACCCCGAGCACAATATCAAAATAAATTAGATTAAAAACCATATTAATCTACCTCATGAAAGATGGACTCCTAAATACAAGGTCAAGATTTGACATTTTTCTTTAATGAATATTATTCAATACTTTGAAGATCTGAACAGTTGTATCCAGTGTTATCAAAACGCAAAAGATAACGTGATGCATAAGGCTCTATTTTTGCTTCAAAGTGCAATACGCAAAGCAAAGCGGCGTTTTTAATAACCAAAACTCTAATAGGTTGTATAAAACTATTAATGTATAAATATATTTGTGAGTAATTATAAAACATAAAATATTACTTAAAAGTTCATATAAAAGAGAAAAAAATGTTGTACAATACCCAATTTGATGACAAACATTAAGAGTGAACCTGAAAAATAAAATTTCAAATAACTTCTAATAGTTTACTGCAATAGATAAAAAATAAACATTGCAAAAAAATCTAATAAAGTCTCAGATTTCATTAAATAAGTTAAAGCAAATCATTAGTCTTCATCATCTATTTCATTCACATAATTCTTTTTCTTTCAGGTATAATTTCTCCATCTTCAATTTTTTTCTTTTTCCTCCTCTTCTTCTTCTTCCTGTGAATACATTACATCTTCTTTTTCTGGCACAGAAGAAGTTGATGCATGTCGAGGTAAACTCATTATCATCGTAGATATGATCCCCCTTTTTTTGCCTAACAAAATCTTACAGACCATCTTCGATCAACTTCTCCTGAAGTCTCTTCAATTTGTCACCAAGATCTGCATCACCAAATTGTTGCTCACTAGCATCCTTCATTTCTCCAATCAACCAGTCACAACTTTCAACAATTGAATCCAAACTAGTTGGACCAATAATATTTCTTAAATTGAATCTTCTCTATAAAGCTTGATTGTAGTTGATCAAAGACTAAATCATTTAAGCCTTTTTTGAATTAGTTGATTTCTTTTTTTCATATGATTTGGTAAATAATAATAATAATAATAAGATTAAAAGTTTTTGCATACATGGCACTTGAAACATTGATATTTACAAATCTAGCACCCTCTTTCATCCATTTTTCCAATTCTCACTCAAATATCAAAATTAATGATAAAACCCTACACATATTTTTCATTTTTATCAAATTCTCAATGGTTTGATGGTGGCGTGCGTAAATACATTGGTTTGGCAGTTCAAAAAATATCACCTAGATTCTAGATTTTGTAAATAGCAATGTTTTGGGTACTATGCATGTAATTATCACTAAAATTAATGCATAAAACATATAAGTTTTTTGCATGTTTAAATTTTATATAGTATTAACCCACCCGAAGACTAATTTCTCTCACGGTCAACACTATAAACCAATTCTATTTGATAGCCAATTTTTATAAATTGGGAGTCAATGCAACCTACATCTCTCAAAACTCCACTGTTATAATTATAATGTAATATTAAACAAAAAATATTTAATTAAAGACTAAACGAAAAATATTTAATTGAAGCTTTCTTATCTCTATTGCAGATAGCGTACTCAGTTGCAAAAAGACCACAACATGATTGTAAATATAAAATTCTTGATCTATTATCATTCTTTCATTTGGATCTTCTACTAACATGTTAATAACTACATATATGTCTCCTATCAATGGTGAATCTGATTGTATATAAACTTATTCTTATAAAAAAAATCAAGATTAAAATATTATCAAGCTTGATACAATAGTTTTTGAAGTTGATCTTTCCATCTATTATCACTAATTTCAAAAATTTGCTCATATTTTGTTCATCTCCTCTAAGCACACCAATGAATGTATCAATGACTTTCTTCATTGCATGATAGATATAATCCATTGCAACTAGTTTTTCACCATCCATTAATCTTAACATTTTCACCGTTGGGCATGTAACATTAAAAATGCAAGACACGTTATTCCAAAAGCTAAATTTAAGAATGAACTCATTAGCCTTTTTTTCCTTTATAATCAACACTAAATCTAGACTTATTTTAATCTTAGAAAAAAAAAATGCCTTGAATTTTCTTTTATATATGTTGGCGAGAGTGAGAAGTGATGTTGTAAAATGAGTGATGTCTGGTCTAACCAATTCTGAACCACTAGTATATTTCCTCATTTATGTTAAGAACAAATCAATGATTATATATGTATTCCGTCAACTCCAAAATTTTTTTTGTAGTTTTCTTCACTTCACCCATCTTTCCAATATCCTCCAATATAAAATCAATATAATATGTTGCACTATATGTCTAATATATGTCCGTCCTTTTTACCATTACCATTTGACCTACATAAATAGAAAAATCTGTTGAAATTTTTTTATTTAAAAAATAAAATAAATATGCACTAAGTTGTAAATAAAATAAATTACAACCTGCAAAAGCATAGCTGGAATGATTAATTGTAAGCACTTGAAACACATTCTTTTCTCCAATTTTCTTTATCTGTGCATCTAAGAGTTCAAAGAGTTTCACCACGGTTTTTAAGTATTCAATTTCATCCATGAATTCTAAGAATAAAGTGCCTGAAAGTGATTTAACCAAAAATTTAATAATGGACCGATCTCTAAAATAAGTCTATCAATCAGACATGGGAGTGCATCTCCTCTTCCTAATTTTTTTATGATCTTCCCCATATCATTCCTAGTGGAAATTAGTTCTTCTTTAAATAAAGGACCTTTTAACTCATAATAAAATAATGGTGGAAGACTTGGTCCATATTGTACAATTGTCTCAACCAAATGATCAAAACTCTCCAAATTTACCACATTGAAAGGGATTCTTGCTTGATAAAATCACCTAGCAATGTATTGTATAGTTCTTTCTGTGATACTCTTACCCATATTTTCTTTAAGTCTAATCTGTCTCATATATTTTCTTCTAGCAACTTCTTTTTCAAGTTCCTTATATAAGAAATTATGCATTAACATTTTAGATATGTTATTTCTCTCTGATCCAAAACTTGATTCAAATGCACTTTTACCACAGTGTAAGGGCACTTGAATATCTGTTTCTTCAGTTATATCAACCATCTTCTTATTGTCTTCCACATAAAAATTTTGTTTGCCTTTTCTTACTCCTTGATAAGAAAGCAACCCATCTCTTACATCCAAATGTACTTTCTTACACATAAAAATATTTCTTCTTTTTGATGTATTAGAAGGAATAAAACATGTGCTCCTTCACTCAAGATATACCCTCATCTATCTTCTGACCACAATAAATACATGTATGACAAAATGATTGATAAATATTTTAAATTTGTATAATTCCAAGTTTGATCTTTTCTCATTGCATTTGAATTTGTCATACATAGATTATTTTTTCATACATAAAAAAATTATTAATTACAATTTATATTTTGTCTTCTCGTTCAAATATAATATGAAATATATAACGACAACAACAAACAACAACAACAAGCCTTTATCCCACTAAGTGGGTCGGCTACATGAATCCTTTTTTCACCATTGTGTCCTATTGTCATATTTTCAATTAATTCTAATAGATTAAGATAATTTTTTATAAAATATGCCCAAATTTTTGTACGTCTACCTCTGCCTTTCTTAACATAAATCGAACCTAAAACATCAATTCTCAGAACATACTCATCAAATGATCAACGTTTAATGTGATCAAACCATCCAAGACCGACTTTCTCTATTTTGTCCGCCATTAGAGCTACACCAACCCTAACAGGGATATATTCATTTTGTATTGTCTCTCAGTGTCAAGCCACCACCTAAGCACTCTCATCTCAGCAACACTTAACTTAGTTTTATGCTTATCTTTTAAAAGGACAACATTTTGTGCCACAGAGCATTGCAGATCTCACCACCATCTTATAAAATTTTCCTTTAAGCTTTACTATCACACAATAGGACTGATGCTTTCCGATTCAACCAACAAACTTGAATTCTACTAATAATATCCTCATCTATGAAATATATGAATAAAAAAATTAGCATAAGATAGTTACGTGTTGGTTGATGGTGGATTCAATCCAATAGTGAATTTTGTGAGGCAAGTTCCACAATGCTCTCGGCATCTTCTTGTCGAATGAAATTGATTTTTTCTAAACAAGAGAAATGAATCAAATATGCCTACTATTTAATTATGAAGTGCTCACTCACATACTTTCTCTACATAGATAAATGTATTTAAATATTTGGATGTAAATCTTCCAAAGAGCTTTGAGTGGTATGTATGTAAATCTTCCTATTGAAAGAGCTATGGATGCTCCACACTTAGCAATTCAATGCCATTCATTCATTTTTTTTTTCAATTTTACATTTAAAAGAACTTTGATATTTCAATAAAATAAAAGTGCTAAAAACAAAATATCATAGCAATTGATGCTATGTAAGCATACACACTATACAAAAATACAGTATTCCAGTTTACATTTAATATTGTAAAAGAGGGAGTATATAGGGATGAAGAAGTAACTATTTATAAATCAACAACTAATGGAATTAAGCAATGCTATGATCCATTGTCTTGCAATGTCTTCCTTGGCATGCAATAAATTGAAGAAAATATACTGAATTTTGAAATAAATAAAAATTAAATTTCAGTTATCTCACCCTTAATTCAAAATTTTATTGAAAAATTAATATAATCTTGAAATAAATTCAAGGTTAGAAAAAAGTTATGGCTCAAAAGAATGATGCTTGATAATCGACTAAAATATAATTTAAAAGATTCATGGTATTTAAATATCACATTATGCTAACTTTATAAATTATTAAAAATTATAAATGTGTAAAGGAATATGGCTTGGTAATAATACATAGGACTCACTTTGACATTAAACACAATTTTCCGATCTCAATTTCATGGAGGATGCATATAGGGCACATGCATATTTACATACCAACCCTTCTAATAACGGGGTATTTACATGCTTAACACCCTTAAATTTACATAGGAATTGAGCGATATGTATGTAAATCTTCCTATTAAAAGAATTAATTTATTGGATTGAAATTTCTCTCGTTAAAGGAAAACATTCTAATAATGAGGCAATTACATACATAATTGCCTTCTCCAAATGTCGAAACCCTCCAGTCCACTCAAAACTCTTGCAATCGAAGAGCCTTCTACGGTAGAAGCGCCTACTGCGATCAAAGCTTCTACCTCCCTGAAAGAAGGTCGAAGAGTTTGCCACCTACAGTCAAAAAGCCTATGCTTTTGTCGCCTGCATCTCCTACGACTGAAGCTTATGACGCTTGCGTCAAAGGTTGAAGCATCTCCTATGGTCGTGTAGCGTTTGAATCGAAGGCTTCAAACTCAAGCTTGAAATCGAAATCAAAATTGATGCTCTTCCTCGAACTCACAAACACTAGTAAAGAAGTTTAAGCTTCTTGAGGCTGGCTCCTTCAAACAAAAGACCGAAACTTTAGGTATCATTTCCCTCACTCATGAACCAGATCGAGTTGGTCGCTTCAATGTGCTTTAAAGCACAATTCAAGTGTGAACCGTGCGCCTTGCACACCATGATAGCATGACAGCACGTGAAGCACGCTTCCACACACACTTTTAAAAACATTTGTTGTATCCTTATCTTCAAATGATAATCTGATCATGCACCAATTCTTATAAGCTTTATAAAATCTTCTCGTTATGCAAACATGTCTATGAACAATTACACAATCCTAATATTTAACTAGAGAACTTTTTGCCTTAAAACTATTGTCCAGTTTCAAGGAATGATTATCTTTAATATCATCTTTGATAAGCTCAGGGAATTGCAACAAATTTTTTTCTAATGATTCCAATTTTCAAGCTCATTATCAAGTTGCACGTAGCTCTCTCTAAAAGATGAATATTTTGACTTCTTGAACTTTAAACACCATACATCTTTGCATTTCCTTTCAAAATCTTTTTTCCAAAATAAGTTCTTTTTTATGAGAAGCCATTTCCTTGATGTATGCTTTTCCTTAAGGTCTTCTAGCTTGGTAATAACAACTCATAGTTTAGCGGTTCATATGATAAATATGTTTCATGAAACACAAGTTCAAGCAAAGCTAGTTTCAAACCAATCCAAATTTCATCCAATAAAAAAAAAAAGCTTAGATGCCGAAACTTATTGTCATATGTAAAGCATAGATACAATATTAAAAAAACATGAGAGAAAAAATAAAATTTGATTTATGTTAAAGGGTTTAAGGTATACTTTGAAGGAGTTGAAAAAATCAATTAGCCTCATTATAGAATATTGGAACTCCAAAGGAAGATAAAAGCCTAAGGCTTACCGGGCTTTACAATTAAGAAAGCGACTTTACAACTTCCACTGGTACAATCCAGCAATTGCATCATTCAATCTGATCTGTATACAGAGTTGAAATGGGAAAAAAAAAAAGAACAAAATCTAACAATTCTATAAAGAATAAGTATACGCGAGCTTAAATAAAGATAAAATTAAAACTGACCCTAATCTTTACTAATGATGAGATCACTGAGCTTGCTATACCATTTTGTTTTTCTATTATGGCAAATTCTCATTGAGTTGTCCACAATTTTTGCCTAGTTTATAGTTAATTGGCGCCAATTCAATCAGGCTCATAATAGCCCCTATCACATTATTATTAAACTATCCTCAGACGCAAACTATATCAGACTTTTCTCTAGACAAATTTACTAAATCAGAGATTCCCAATGTGTATCTTAAAATGGTTGCCCCACTTTAGTGTTTTTGAAGAATTACCAACCACTTCAGTGCGAATATCATTCCATTGACTTCAAATACATTATTTCGATCAGTCCTCTCTTTATTTACCGAATTTAGCATTTGGTGAACCCTTGAGAGTTGACAGTACCATTGCTCATCTTTTTTCGTCATCATTGCGTTGTGTCCTAATCAACGTGTATGCTACATTTCACTTGAACAAAGAAGAATAGATTAGCTATACTTGTGAATACCACTAAAGGTAAAATTTAAGAACATTCCATCTTATTGCTCATCCTGTAAAAATTTTGTGCCTAATTTTTCTGAATACTTTAAGGCACATTTAGAATTAAGGAAGGCAAAATAAAAAATATAAAAAGCATTTACAAAAGAATCAGAACCAATATGCTGCCACTCTAAAGGTGTCTCAACCAAATCAAGTTTGCAATTAGGAATTTCAACCAGCTTTTCTATTAGGATTAAAAGCTCCTATGGCTACTTACCTATGCCAAATAGTAGTGGCTGCACCCAATATCCAATCACTACCTTTTGTTGTTATCCATTGTGTTGTGTGCCCAACCAAATTTTCTTAGAAGCGGATGAAGTTATGTCTCTTTCAACAAGTACTTTGGCTTCAGATGGACGGAAAAAATTAAAAGTAAGAATGTCGGTTTTGAGTGGCTTATCATAAGTAGAGGAAATATAATACAACACTTTTTGAGTAAAATAATAAAATTTCATACCAGGGAGGCGAATCCAAACCGAAATGATTGGCGGTTCCGTCTGTGGGTCAAAATCCACAGACCATTTCAGAATCTTCATTGTTCTGTTATCAATCTAGATTATCCTTCTAGCAAATAATCCCGTAGAATTCTCTTCATTATTGAGTTGTATAAGAATGTGCATTCCATCTAACAGTTCAATTTTTCACTCCCCAACAAGGTGCATAAGCTGAAATTTCTTACGAATCAGCTCCATTGTGGGATGACCATACATAAATTTCCCGACCAAATTCAGTCGACGGAAGGAAGCAAGTTGAATACCTTCAGCTTCTGTAAAAAAGATGATAGGTTTCTCATTCTTCCTATCAGGTTTCATGATGTCCTCCGTCCACTCAAACGAAGAAGGGAAAGAGCACGATTTAGGTCTACCTGAGGCGTGGACACCCGCAAGGGCAGTAGCATACGATATGTCTGAAGTCATCTTCAATAGATGGAGGTGCGACGTTAAAAACATTGAAGAAAGCAAAGTAGAGAGCAAAATCTGAATCCAGAACATTGAGCAGGAGCGAAAACCCCTCTGTGAAGCCCCTGCAATTTCAGCTCGAGCCCGAGGATTGCGGACAGAGGCGATGACCTGCTCAAACAGAGGGCGTTTCTGCTCGAGCCCAAGGATTGCGAAAGAAAAAACGCAACGTGAAAGAAAGCGAGAGGTGATGACGACGAAGGAAAGGAAAGCGGCGGACCTTGCAGACGGCGTCGACGAAAAGGAAAGACTGCGGCGACGACGAAGAAGGGACACTGGAGAAAACGCAGCGAATAGAGAAGAGGATCCAATGTNGGCTCATCTTTTTTTGCCATCATTGCGTTGTGTCCTAATCAACGTATATGCTACATTTCACTTGAACAAAGAAGAATAGATTAGCTATACTTGTGAATACCACTAAAAGTAAAATTTAAGAACATTCCAACTTATTGCTCATCCTGCAAAAATTTTGTGCCTAATTTTTCTGAATATTTTAAGGCACATTTAGAATTAAGGAAAAATAAAAAATATAAAAAGCATTTACAAAAGAATCAGAACCAATATGCTGCCACTCTAAAGGTGTCTCAACCAAATCAAGTTTGCAATTAGGAATTTCAACCAGCTTTTCTATTAGGATTAAAAGCTCCTATGGCTACTTACCTATGCCAAATAGTAGTGGCTGCACCCAATATCTAATCACTACCTTTTGCTGTTATCCATTGTGTTGTGTGCCCAACCAAATTTCCTTAGAAGCGGATGAAGTGATGTCTCTTTCAACAAGTACTTTGGCTTCAGATGGACGGAAAAAATTAAAAGTAAGAATGTCCGTTTTGAGTGGCTTATCATAAGTTGAGGAAATAGAATACAACACTTTTTGAGTAAAATAATAAAATTTCATACCAGGGAGGCGAATTCAAACCGGAATGATTGGTGGTTCCGTCTGTGGGTCAAAATCCACAGACCATTTCAGAATCTTCATTGTTCTGTTATCAATCTAGATTATCCTTCTAGCAAATAATCACGTATAATTCTCTTCATTATTGAGTTGTATAAGAATTTATATTCCATCTAACAGTTCAATCTTTCACTCCCAACAAGGTGCAGAAGCTAAAATTTCTTACGAATCAGCTCCATTGTGGGATGACCATACAGAAATTTCCCGACCAAATTCAGTCGACGGGAGGAAGCAAGTTGAATACCTTCAGCTTCTATAGAAAAGATGACAGGTTTCTCATTCTTCCTACCAGGTTTCATGATGTCCTCCGTCCACTCAAACGAAAAAGGGAAAGAGCACGATTTAGGTCTACCTGAGGCGTGGACACCCGCAAGGGCAGTAGCATACGATATGTCTGAAGCCATCTTCAATAAATGGAGGTGCGACGTTAAAAACATTGAAGAAAGCAAAGCAGAGAGCAAAATCTGAATCCAGAACATGGAGCAGGAGCGAAAACCCCCCTGTGAAGCCCCTGCAATTTCAGCTCGAGCCCGAGGATTGCGGACAGAGGCGATGACCTGCTCAAACAGAGGGCGTTTCCGCTCGAGCCCAAGGATTGCGAAAGAAAAAACGTGACGTGAAAGAAAGCGAGAGGCGACGACAACGAAGGAAAGGAGAGCGGCAGACCTTCCAGACGGCGTCGACGAGGAGGAAAGACTGCGGCGACGACGAAGAAGGGACACTGGAGAAAACGCAGCGAATAGAGAAGAGGATCCAATGTCATAGCTCGCCGTAACAGTTGCTAGGGTTCGCCATGAGGCGAAACCCTAGCAGAGCCTAGCGTGGAGAAAGGCGACGCCATTATATATATATATATATATATAGAAAGGAAGATTTACATACATCTCAATTCCTATGTATTTACATATTTAAAACCAAAACTTTAATTTTTTATATACATACCATCTTATGGTGCTTATCTGTGCATGAAAATGTGTATTTCACTTATTAAAAATTAAAAACGGCGGTATTTTTATGTGACAAAAAAGATTTGGGTGGTATAAGTGTCAAAAGTAAAGTTTAGGTGTTAGATATAAAACAAAACCAAATTAATTACCAAATCAAACCTGAATCAAACAACTCAAAATCAAACATAATTTCTACATTTACCACAATATAAGGAATCGACAACATGTTATTGTGCTTTCAAACAACAAAGGATTTTTATATAATATTTTTCAAAATTAAAGCAAATGATCACCTCAAACTATGCTCAATGACATTAGTTCCGCAAAAAAAAAGTTGTGCAGCACTCTTCAAAACAGCTAGCCTAATTACCCAATCAAAATTTCAAGCATGTCAGATAAACTTATGTCCCAAATTTGATGAATGTCAGCTATGCAATGGTAGAGACTTGTTGAATAAAAATGTTATCATCATTACCATCAGTATAATGAACCGTGAGAGAATTCATAGAATGGGAGAGAAATCTAAGAAAAGAAGCTTTAGTTGATTTTGAGGAGAAAACTAGAAGAGTCAGAAAAAAAAACAAAAAAGGTGTCAAATGAGGTGGATGGGATAAGTTCTCTTTTATCCTCATGACATGACTTTGATTCATTCCTTTAATACTGAAGCAAACTGGGGTAAAGCTGACATTTCTCCTAAACTAGCTCATTCATTCTTTTTTACCGTCCTACTTTTCAGCAGCTGTAGTACCTTTCAATTTCAAAATAGCATGCCATCTTACAAAAGCAAATTCATTACTCATATGAGAAAAGAAGCAAGTTGCTGACAAAAGCTATAAAATGACAAATGGATTCATNCTGAATAAAAATGTTATCATCATTACCATCAGTATAATGAGCCATGAGCGAATTCATAGAATGGGAGAGAAATCTAAGAAAAGAAGCTTTAGTTGATTTTGAGGAGAAAACTAGAAGAGTCAGAAAAAAAACAAAAAAGGTGTCAAATGAGGTGGATGGGATAAGTTCTCTTTTATCCTCATGACATGACTTAATACTGAAGCAAACTGGGGTAAAGCTGACATTTCTCCTAAACTAGCTCATTCATTCTTTTTTAGCGTCCTACTTTTCAGCAGCTGTAGTACCTTTCAATTTCAAAATAGCATGCCATCTTACAATAGCAAATTCATTACTCATATGAGAAAAGAAGCAAGTTGCTGACAAAAGCTATAAAATGACAAATGGATTCATTTATTAACTAATAGAAAAGAAATCTCTTTTCACAAAAATGTAAAATAATTCCAAAAGAAATTTGGCCACTATTATGGAATAGTGGCTTTTGATGTATATCTCAAAATTAAACAGAAAGGAAACAAAAAAAAAAAATCGCCCAACAATAAAATGGTGGAACATAAAAGTAATTAATTTTGGATATAAGTTATTAAAAGAGGCAAAATTAAATTTTGTAGACAAACAAAATTTGAAAATGGATGAGCCAGCTAATTGCATTAAAAATTTTTTCATAAAATTTTTAGGAAAATTTTGAAATAGAACCTATGTAAGGGAAACTAGAATTGAAGTGAGAATAAATGTAAGATTTAAAAAAGAACAATTCATAAAAAAATGAATGTTTTAAGGTATACGATAATAACATACGCCACTCTCTCATTTTAAAGAATATTTCAGTTTATAATAATTCTAGGTTAACATGAGTGTTGGGGCGATAAAACTATCATTCAAAATCAATATGAATTTGCAGAATTTAAAATGTGAAGATGGATGTTAGGTAAAACCAAGGGAGATAAACAAGTTATTATAATAAGAAAGATTGGCGTAAATTTATTATGAAATTGTGGAAAATATTACCTTTAGTAATTGAGGCATACATAATAGAGGGTAAAAGATGTATTAATAAAATCAACATATAAAATTAAAATTGAATAGTCATAAATAAAAATAGGTAAATCAAAATTAACATCACAAAAAAATATGCAAAATGAAGTGAATATGAGGATTCATAAATTTGACCAGAGATAGTTGAAATAAGCTAAAAATGCTAATGACTATAATCATTATTATCATTGCTGATTAATTTCCCATTTCACATTGGATTTCAGCATGAATAAAAATCAAAATTAAAGAGCTTTTGATATAACAAAAATATGGATTAATATCCCATTTTACGTTATTCTTCACTTTGAACATGTAATACAAAACCTTCAAAAGATAAAGAATATAACAACCAAAAAAAGTTTAAAATTTACTTAAACTGAATGTTATCATGCGCAAATAACAAGGTATACCTGATTATGTCCATATTCATAGAAGCCACTACTTCCTCTTCAGGTGAAAGTTCCAATTCTATTGGCCTATTCATTTAAAAAGTATAAATAACGCCAGAGTCAGAATTTGAACTAATGGAACAAAAATGACTGTTGAGTAAATCAAGCACAAATGCTAACGCAAGAAATGAAATGATCATTCAATAAGCCATGCAANCGATTAAAAGCTCCTATGGCTATTTACCTATGCCAAATGGTAGCAGCTGCACCCAATATCCAATCACTACCTTTTGCTAATATCCATGGTGTTGTGTGTCTAACCAAATTTCCTTAGAAGCGAATGAAGTGACTCTTTCAACAAGTTCTTTGGCTTCAGATGGACGGAAAAAATTAATAGTAAGAATGTTTGTTTTGAGTGACTTATCATAAGTTGAGACAATAGAGTACAACACTTTTTGAGTAAAATAATAAAATTTCATACCATAAAGGCGAATCCAAACCGGAATGATTGGTGGTTCCGTCTGTGAGTCAAAATCCACAGACCATTTCAGAATCTTCATTGTTCTGTTATCAATTCAGATTATCTTTCTAGCAAATAATCACGTGTAATTCTTTTCATTATTGAGTTGTATAAGAATGTGTATTCCATCTAACAGTCTAATTTTCACTCCCCAACAAGATGCATAAGCTCAAATTCCTTACGAATCAGCTCCATTGTGGGATGACCATATAGAAATTTTCCGACCAAATTCAGTCGACGGGAGGAAGCAAGTTGAATACCTTCAGCTTCTGTAAAAAAAGATGGCAGGTTTTCCATTCTTCCTACCGGGTTTCATGATGTCCTCCGTCCACTCAAACGAAGGAGGGGAAGAGCACGATTTAGGTCTACCTGAGGCGTGGACACCCGCAAGGGCAGTAGCATACGAACTGTCTGAAGCCATTTTCAATAGATAGAAGTGCGACGTTAAAAATAGTGAAGAAAGCAAAGTAGAGAGCAAAATCTGAATCCAGAACATGGAGCAGGAGCGGAAACCCCTTTGTAAAGCCCCTGCAATTTCAGCTCGAGCCCGAGGATTGCGGACGAGAGGCGATGACCTGCTCAAATAGAGAGTGTTTCTGCTCGAGCCCGAGGATTGCGAAAGAAAAAACGCGACGTGGAAGAAAGCGAGAGGCAATGGCGACGAAGGAAAGGAGAGCGGCGGACCTTGCAGACGGCGTCGACGAGGAAGAAAGACTGCGGCGTCGACGAAGAAGGGACGCTGGAGAAAACGCAGCGAATAGAGAAGAGGATCCAATGCGATAGCTTGCCGTAACAGTTGCCAGGGTTCGCCATGAGGCGAAACCCTAACAGAGCCTAGCGTGGAGAAAGGTGAAGCCATTATATATATATATATATATATATATATGAAGATTTACATACATCTCAATTCCTATGTATTTACATATATAACACCAAAACTTTAATTTTTTACATACATACCATCTTATGGTGCTTATCTGTGCATGAAAAGGTGTATTTCACTTATTAAAAATTAAAAATGGCGGTATTTTTATGTGACATAAAAGATTTGGGTGGTATAAGTGTGAACAGTAAAGTTTAGGTGTTAGATATAAAATAAAACCAAACTAATTACCCAATCAAACCTGAATCAAACAACTCAAAATAAAACATAATTTCTACATCTACCACAATATAAGGAATCGACATGTTATTGTGCTTTCAAACAACAAAGGATTTTTATATAATATTTTTCAAAATTAAAGCAAATGATCACCTCAAACTATGCTCAATGACATTAGTTCCGCAAAAAAAAAGTTGTGCAGCACTCTTCAAAACAGCTAGCCTAATTACCCAATCAAAATTTCAAGCATGTCAGATAAACTTATGTCCCAAATTTGATGAATGTCAGCTATGCAATGGTAGAGACTTGTTGAATAAAAATGTTATCATCATTACCATCAGTATAATGAACCGTGAGAGAATTCATAGAATGGGAGAGAAATCTAAGAAAAGAAGCTTTAGTTGATTTTGAGGAGAAAACTAGAAGAGTCAGAAAAAAAAAACAAAAAAGGTGTCAAAGGAGGTGGATGGGATAAATTCTCTTTTATCCTCATGGCACGACTTAATACTGAAGCAAACTGGGGTAAAGCTGACATTTCTCCTAAACTAGCTCATTCATTCTTTTTTAGCGTCCTACTTTTCAGCAGCTGTAGTACGTTTCAATTTCAAAATAGAATGCAATCTTACAATAGCAAATTCATTACTCGTATGAGAAAAGAAGCAAGTTGCTGACAAAAGTTGAGCTATAAAATGACAAATGGATTCATTTATTAACTAATAGAAAAGAAATCTCTTTTCACAAAAATGTAAAATAATTCCAAAAGAAATTTGGCCACTATTATGGAATAGTGGCGTTTGATGTATATCTCAAAATTAAACAGAAAGGAAACAAAAAAAAAAATCGCCCAACAATAAAATGGTGGAACATAAAAGTAATTAATTTTGGATATAAGTTATTAAAAGAGGCAAAATTAAATTTTGTAGACAAACAAAATTTGAAAATGGAAAAGCCAGCTAATTGCATTAAAAATATTTTCATAAAATTTTTAGGAAAATTTTGAAATAGAACCGATGTAAGAGAAACTAGAATTGAAGTGAGAATAAATGTAAGATTTAAAAAAGAACAATTCATAAAAAAATGAATGTTTTAANTTATGACTCTTAATGAGGTGGGAGGTTCAGAAGCTGTAGGTAGAATGGAAAACAAAAGGACAAAACTAAGAAAGAAGCACTAAATAATGAGAACGCCAAAACTAATATAACAATAATATAAGGTTTTTTTTTTTCTTGTATTGACAACATGCTAAATTTTGATGATAATAATAATAACATAAGTAAATACAATGTNTTTTTATTTTTAAAAATGGGGGCCAAAATACTTTTCCTTCACTCCTCGGACATCTTTTTCGTTTTTAAAATAATACTAAAGAGTTTAGTAAGTCAAGAAACTCAAATCTTCTAAATAATGTCACACTAGAATTCAGATACCATCAGGTCTTTCTGATGTTCTGCACTGAAATTTTTTTAAAGCCTCCTTAACTTCTTTTTTACTGAAGCGTTAGAAATAAAATAGAAGTTTTATTATTATAAACGATATCAAGATCACTAAGGTCAATCGTACTTTCAAAAACTTTATTAAAAAAATTATTAAAATAGTTCACCCACCTATCTTAAATATCTTCCTCTAAGAAAAGCAATTTTTTAATTCCATCTTTAACACACGTTACATGAATTAAATCTTTACTTTTTTTTCTTTGTTTAGCCAGTTTATAAATATATTTTTCATCGTCTTTGACATCTAAGCTATTATAAAGATCACTAAAAGCCGAATTTTTGGAGACAAATTGTTCTCTAAGATTTTTAATTTTCATCTCAGTCCCGCTTCTTTAAGCTTTTACATTTAAATAAATTTTTATAGCACAATTTCTTATATTTTATCTTTTCTTGCACATTATTATTCCACCACCAACTATTTTTATTTATAAAAACTTTTCTTTTTGACTCTCCAAGTACATATTTTGTCACTTATTTAATAGTGTTTATTACTTTATCCCACAAAAACTTAGTTTCTTCATGAAATTCCGAAATCTTGAAGTTTGCTCATAAAAATATTTTTATTTGTCTTTTAAATGTCCTCATCTACTTCTATGATAATATTTCATGGTATTTTTTATCTTACAACTTTTCTTAAAATTCAAAACTAATAATCAATGTTAAGAACTTAAACTTTCACTAAGAAAGACCTTACAAAATTTACATTTCTCAACGAACTCTATTTTTTATAAGCAAATAATCTAATTGTCTTATTAGATCTATTCTTATAATAATAATATATTCATTTTTTTATTAAACAAAATTTTAACAATAACAAAATCATACAAAAACAACAACAACAAAAAAAGCCTTAATCCTACTATGTGGGGTCGGCTACACCAATCCTTTCGCTCCATTGCGTCATATTTAGTGTCATATTTTCATTTAGTTCTAATAAATTAAAATCATTTTTTATACAATAAGCCCAAGTGNACTTCCTTAGTAAGCATAAATTTTAAGTGATAACTATTTCATTGAAAGACATCGTTATTTTATTTCCCTAAAGCACGCAGTCTCAACTCAGCTTTGATAACCACAATCAAGTTACAATTGAGTAGGTCTGACGTTAGGATGTTTTATGCAAAAGAAATCAAAACCATCTGAATGGGCTGTTTTCAGTTCCTTCAAATTCAGTCTCAACCTATCCAGGGTTGATTGAGCTTAGCACATTCTACAACTCATCTTTCTTGCTGAAATAAACCTCGCATTTCTGGGCTTATCTAAGGAGACCTTTTACACCATCAGGACTAGAAGCAGTTGGCTTGTATATCTCTCTTAGCCAAGTACTCCAGCCACAAACTTTCATAGGTTATTGAAGTATTTTGGACAAAGCATTTCATAATTTTAGAGGCATTTACAAGCATATCACAGAATTCTTATGTATTTAAACATCTAACAACTAAACATTCATACTTACAAGCATATCACTCATATTTTTAACATCGCATCAAAAATACTGTCATCACTCTCTTTTTAAAAGTGAAATACACCTTTTCACACATACGTTTATGACAACAAGGTGTTATAAGTGTAAATATCAAACTTTGAGTGTTGGATATGTAAATGCGTAAGAATTGTGTGGTATGCATGTAAATTTCCCTAATTTTTAAACTACTGCAACAGATATTCAACTGGCATACAAATTATAAAAGCTTCTTACTTCATTAGAGGCTGCAGACTTAGGGCTGATTTTGAGATGCACTCGAAA
Organism: Phalaenopsis hybrid cultivar; assembly: GCA_002079205.1. Taxonomy (NCBI): domain Eukaryota; kingdom Viridiplantae; phylum Streptophyta; class Magnoliopsida; order Asparagales; family Orchidaceae; genus Phalaenopsis; species Phalaenopsis hybrid cultivar. The sequence continues at coordinate 31,832 of JXCR01018387.1, forward strand.
TTGTATTTTTCATCAGCAGCATGCTGCAAGACCATTTTCTTAAACTTAGAACTAAAATGTTAAGGTTTTTCAGTGATTCTTGCGTGCATCAATAAAAATAATTGAGCAAAAAAGCCCCTTCGCACTCATATCAGAGAACACTTTGCATACATCCAATCCTGCAATCCATGCAGCTAGAATGCTTCAATAAGAAAGCCGAGAAATCTCACCTGATCAATTATGAACAAGTCTTGATCCAATTTTCCGATGATAAAACCAAGATTGAATTGCCCAATGACCTAAATCCATTCCTTTCATTCAGATAAGTACTTGAACAAGGATAAGACAAAAAAAAAGAAAATATACGAGTAAATGGAAAACTCAAAATCAGTTGTAACATAGATTAAAGTCTTACTTCTGATAAATATAAACTTTTTACGAAGTTTTTAAAAGTTCTGTAATTCATTTTGATGACTTAAATTATTCAAGCATCTAATGTTTATGATAAATCCATTTGAATGCTTATGAAAATATAGCTATGTTCTATAACAATATAGATAAATTAGTTTTACAGTTGATCCTGATTAGTGAAAAATCAAGATTGGTGTCGGGAATAACTCGCCCTTGTCACATCTCATGCTTGTGCAGAGATTAAAATGAAGTTTGAAAGCTTAAATATAATCAACCATCAATAAATTATTTAACATTTGATAACAACAATAATAGCTAGATAGAGGAGAAGGGTTGAGGTAGACACAAAAGAGTAACTCGAGATTAGGGGCTTGGTAGCTTTGAGATTGCTACGATAACAAAGCCTCAAATTGCTTTACCACAAGCATCCAAGATGCAAGGGAGCAAGGAAAAGATAGATGATAACAAAGGAGGCGATGACCCTAGCAACCTCAACGATTTCAATGAGTTGATTAAGCAAAGGAAAAAAAAAGAAGAATAATAAAATGAGAAAGAAAATGATTACATCGACATTCGATGGCTAGGAGGGAAAGGAACTCTCTTATGACGACTACAAGGCTCTTTAAATTTCATCTCCTAACCAACTGAAATATTATGAGGAGATAAGAGCATTCACTAAGCCTTGGGTCAATGAGGTTATTCTATTTTATTTTAATGAGTTCAGAAAACAAATACACTTTACAAGTTCGACTTTTGTGTTGGACCATCAATTTATTTTAATTTCGGCTTATATACTAAATTACAAAGGATAAAGTGAGAAACATACAACCAGAGTCCACATTTATGACTCTTAATGAGTTGGGAAAAGCTAGGTTCAGAAGCTGTAGGTAGAATGGAAAACAAAAGGACAAAACTAATAAAGAAGCACTAAATACTGAGAACGCCAAAACTAATATAACAAGAAAATAAGGTTTTTTTTGTTTTTTTCTTGTATTGAAAACATGCTAAATTTTGATGATAATAATAATAGCATAAGTAAATACAATGTATATGAATGCTAACAAAAATCTATAATGAAAAAGTATTCAGCAATGATGACTGCATTAAATAAGCTGCACCAGCTACAGATGATGATCAGCATGTGCACATTTAACATTCTTTTTTATGGTAATTACCATTTTAGGCTAAGTGTACGACAATCTTTCATGGAATAAGTAATTTGAAATTACATTAAAAGTGTCGTAAGATCACCATCATTAGTTTTATCACAACTATATTGGTTGAACTTTATTTCCAATTCAGTGCAAACTTAGTGATTAAAACATCTTATTGAATCATTTTGAATATTTTAGTATCATAAACAATCATGTTCACTAAATTCAGAAAATAATACCGGATGCCAATTAAAAAAAAACTCCAAAAATGTGAAGCTACCTCCATTCTTCCAAAATCTTCTTTCCTGAAAAATCTCTCTAACTCTATAACAGCGGCGACTAAAGAGTCTGTTTTTCCCTCATCATTTTCTGACTGAGAATTTGTAATTGTTGCAGCAGAGTAACAACTACGCAAAAATATGTGAAAAAATTAAACAAAATGATTCTGACTGAGCTACAAAAAATCAATTAATAAGAAAACAAGAAAGCAATGACTACCCTACCAACCTTCGAATTCGTCCTTCAGTTTTAAACTTTCCAGAGAACAATTTTGACATCCTCTTATCCCTTCTTTTTCTGATATCATATATGCTAAACTGCAGATGAGGATAGGTGTTTTGTGTGGAACATGCTTTTATCATTCTACTATTGATATTATGTGCTTCCTCTAATGATGAACCTAAAGTTAAAAGTTCTACTGATTTAATTTCTAGGTTTTCTCCAGGTGAAGCTTCCAAAGCTGACTCTGAAATGGAAAATGCTGAATGATGCTCTTCTGAATATGCTTTTATCATTCTACTATTTATATTATGTGCTTCCTCCAATGATGAATCTAAAGTTAAAAGTTCTCCTGATTTAATTTCTAGGTTTTCTCCAGGTGAAGCTTCCAATGCTGACTCTGAAATGGAAAATACTGAATGATGCCCTTCTGAATTTTCCTGACAAGTATCAAAACAAATGCCTTCAGTAAAAAGATTATGAAAAGAAAAAAACAGGAAAGCAACAGAAACAAGTGAGAAAAACAAAGAGCAATTAAACAAAAAGCTATTTGTGTATAATTTTCGAGTCTAAGGCTCCGTTTGGAGCAGCTTATTTGGTGCGGTGGCGTTTTGAAAACGCACCTGACCTGTTTGGGTAAATTGCATTTTGGCAGCCTATGCGTTTTCAAAACGCCGAAAACTGCGTTTTCACACCGCACCTATCTAGGTGTGGTGGAAACTTTCTGACAGCGGTCTAACTTTTCCAAAAAAATAAAAATTTGTAATAGTCATCGCACCTAACTTATCAGCAGATTATTTTTAATTAGTCTATCAGCAAATTTTTAAATAAGCTGCAGTTGCCTCAAACAGACCCTAAGCCGTTGTTTGGGATTTTTTTTATTTTTGTTCTCTGTTTTTTATTTTTATTATGTTTTGTCTTTGTCTTGATTTAAAATAAAAAATGTTTGATATGGTATAACATGTTTAATTATTTTTAAAAGCACTCCAAACAAATTTTAGATATTGAGTATTTTTAATCTCTTTAAAAAAATAATAAAAATATGCAAAATTACAGTAAACAAACATGTTTTTAAAATAAAGTCAAAAACAAAAACCAAAATCAAAAAACAAAAGTGATCCCAAACAAGACCGAAACTTTTATTGCCCAAGCCTTATGCAAAATTTCTTTAAAAAATAATAAAAATATGCAAAATTTCAGTAAACAAACATGTTTTTAAGATAAATTCAAAAACAAAAACCAAAATCAAAAAACAAAAGTGATCCCAAACAAGCCCTAAACTTTTATTGCCCAAGCCTTATGAAGTCGTAAAACATAACCTGAAGATGGTATAACATATCTTAGCAGCCATTCAATTTCTGTTAACAGCCTTTAACGAGGACTAAAAGTACTTTTCAAACAGTTCATCTAAAATGAGTGTAATCTGCCAATATTTTCATTGCCATAATAGAAACAGGAAATGTATGGAATTATTCAACTTCAATTTCACATTTAACATTGCATACTTTGAAGTCACGTAGCTTTGTCTCCAAAATTTATTTTATAGTCAATCCAAAATATATGCCAACTCCTACCAATCTGCCTTCAATGATAAAAAATTAATGTTTGCACAAAACCATATATAAAACTTTTTAACGAAGAATGTCTGATACCAAATGATACCGGAGTTTAACTCAAACTACGACGCAAGACACAAATTTATTAATAGCTTAAAAGATGGGTACAATATGGTTGTTAAATTCCGAAAGGAATACAGACATGACACTAGGAAAGCAGAAAATAAACGACAAACAACATGACAACACAAACAAATAAAGACAGCCCCGCGGTTGGATGGTGGTCTGCAAGGAAAACAGCGATTGGAAGGGTTACTGAGGGAAGCAGTAGGGTTGATGGCCTGCTAGCTGGTGGTAGGCGGCCGCTTAGAGAGCCAGATGGGTGCTGGGAAGAGTCGAATGGGTTGTTGGAGTGTGGTTGGCGAGGGAGACAACGACTAGGAGGAGTCCCAAGAGAAGTAGCAGAGCTGACAACAGTAGGGGAGGGGTTTTCAGTTGCAGGAAGAGGGCTGGGAGGTGGCTGTTGACCTCAATTTTCGTGAGGTCTAGTATTTCTCGTAGGAGTTAGGATCTAGCCTTAGGGGNNNTAGAGCAGAAATATACCCTATCCTATAACATCAAGATCCAGACATTTGATGAACAATAGGATATGGTATCCTTCACCGATAGAGTCTAGCGGTAGTCAGCTCGAACCTCCTCAGGTTGTTGGCAGTCCTATGCCCGGTAGCGTAAACGACTTGTGGACAACCAAAATTAANCAGTCGGCTCAAACCTCCTCAGGTCGTTGGCAGTCTCATGCCCGGTAGTGTAATCGATTCGTGGACAACCAAAATAAAAAGAAAAGATAAGTTTTTGATAAATTACTTTCAAACAAAATATAAAATTGATTAACTCTTCTTTGCATGCCTAAAAAGTTGTGTGTATGTCAAAAACATAAATTTTAAAAATGCATTTTAAAATTGGNCCAAAATTAAAAAAGAAAAGATAAGTTTTGATAAATTATTTTCAAACAAAATATACTTCTCCACGAAACAAAGATAAATTATTTTCAAACAAAATATACTTCTTCACGAAACAAAATGGATAACTCTTCTTTGCATGTCTAAGAAGTTCGTGTATGTCAAAAACATAAATTTTAAAAATACATTTTAAAATTAGTTGTCCACATGACGAATACTTGTTTAGGCTGGGAAATAGCCCCCTAAGTGAGGTTCAAGACACACTTCTAGACGAGTGATTGGTTCTATACATTCGGGTGACCGAGTAGCCTTCGTGGTCCCTTGAGAATAAATATAGCTGAGCCTAGTCCCATACGAGTGCTTGCGGTCCCCCCCTCATCCGAATTTTCTTTTTGTTTTATCGAAGTTTTGGGAAGGCACTCGTGTTGTTTTTCATTTTCTTTCGGGATTTTCCCAGTTGTTTTTGAGGATTTTCTTTTACTTGAGTCTTTTTCGTTGAGTCTCTCGAGTTTTCCGCTCTTCCTCGAATTTCCTGGATGATGTTTTCTTCCAGACTTTGTTTTTTGAGATGTATTTAGGTTTGCTATGCTTAAGGGACATCGGATCTCACGGGCGTACATGTTTGATNAAAAACTGCATAATCATGAATATTTCTAAAATCTTCTACCAATCTACCGACATGTCCATTTAAATCTACTCCAATAATTTTTTTTACTTTGAGAAATATTATTTGTATTAATTCTTCTAGGACATTTCAAAAATTTTCTTTTAAACTTACATCTAAACCTACTTGAAGAACACAAACACTTATAACATTAAAAACCTTAGTATCAACAACAATTTTTAGAACTATTATTTTCTCCAATTCTAATTATTTTTATAGCATTATATTTCTTATAAATTATAAAACTTGCATCATTTCTAGTGTGACTACAACCTGAATACCAAATTTTAAAACTTAAGCTATCAATCTCCTTAACCTTTTCTCCAGCCTATTTAGTTTCTCGATTGCATAAAATTTTGTCTTCCTATGAAAAATGTTCCTTCTATCCTTAAAAGCGGTCTCTCAATCGAGTAATGATCAATAACAATAACAGTATAGCTGCACCACATTGTCAATGGACGGCTTCAACTCTACAAGTTGCCTTATCATTGTGAGCATGGTTCACCAACTCACATTTTAGCATGAATTAGTCAAATTCGATCATATACTCCTTTACAGAAAAACTTTGTAGTATAGGTGAAGGAGTTTTAGAAAGATATATTACCGAAAATTTTGAGAGGTATTTGCACTAACTCTCATTTCTCATCTTAGGCAATATAGTGATCTTACTCTTCAATTCTTGTTATCAAATACGCTTCAAATTCTCACACCATAAAAAATTATTCTTCTTGAGTTTTATACAGCTAATTTGATTCTTTTGCCTTGGGGAACATTTTTGTATTAATAAATTAATTCCAAAATTTGAAATCACGCAATGAATTTGTTTAGATCATTAACCCAATGACTCGGGCGCTAGAAGATACCCTTATAACGCGGGCGTTTTGATTCCGCGGGGCCAGAACCCCCACAATGTTTTGCATTGGCGGAAGTGGGAGCGGAAGAGGGGCAGGATAGCGAACTCACGCAAAGGCGGGGGCAGGCGCGAACTATCGCGGTCCAGAAAGAAGTTTCCTTTGTTCAGTAGGAGTTTATAAATTGTTGTTCTCTGTGTGTGGGAGTCAGTATTTGTTGTGTTTTCTTTCAGATTTCCTATGTGGAAAGTTTTTCCTCTTGTAGGGCTATATCCGAGTAGGTGGTGGTGCTCCGGTTGTATCCTACTTCAAGGTGATGATGTATCTTCCCTTTTTATCTTCCCTAACCCTTCTTCACCACTCATCCTAGTCGTCGGCTTTCTGGTAGCTCCTCTGGCCGTTGTTTTCCCTCACCGGCCGCACTCCCACAGCCTTTTTCATTGTTGTCTGCACTTCACCGCTCGTTGCCCACCTTGCTAAAGTGTGGATGAGACTTCACAAATGTTGTCCCACCTTCCCAGCTTGCTACTCCACCTTCTAACCAACCTCCCAACCAGCCAACAGACTGTCCTGCGACCCTAACATACTGACCACTCCAATTCACCCTCCAACCCCTGCAGACCCTCTCTTGCAGTCACCACTGTTGTCTCAAGCGGCCAGATCCACCTCGCCGACCTCCATTGCCCTTAGAATACATCTTAAAGATGTTTGCTTTTGTCGTGTATGTTTTGTGTTGTTATTGTATGTTATTTTATGTTGTGGTGTAACCCTCTCACATTAATAAAACTTTGTTTTTGTGTGTTTCCAATATTTTTCCTAATAGTTCCGATCTCATTTGATATTAGAGCTAGTCCGACCCTTGTCGCATCCTAGGGCTTCTACAATTACCACACACGACACAGGCACCTCGGGAGAAACTAGCAAGCTCGGACACGGGAATGACAGTCTGTATCAAAGCGAGAAGAAGCAGGAGAAAGGTAGTGCCTCCAACACTATAATTATTGTCCAAAAGTGTTTCAAATTCAACAGTTACAGTCACATAGCATCCAACTATTCCACGAGCAAAGTAGTCTCACTTACTATATATATATATATATATATATATATATATATATATATATATATATATATATATNACGCGTCCGGCGTCGATTTTGCCCGGGGAGGACACCCTTTTTGTGTTTGAATCAGTCTCCCCTTTTACTCCTTACCCGTGAGTTTCGTTGCTGAGCTTTTGGGTGTGATTTGGTTTTCTCTGCTAAGCTTGGATTGACTTGAGTGTTGTGGATGAATCAATTTTGTCATCCAAAAAAGAAAATCATACTTATTTCAGTTATCCTTTCATTTAGTTAGGGAGGTATAGCTGCCTTTTGGTGGTCCTTTTGTTGGCTTTGGTTTTGTTGGCTTTGGCCGTGAGCCCCTCCTACCCCCANCGGGTCGAAATTTTGTGAAATTTGAGTTTCGACGCGTTTTTGACCCGACTGTCGACGACGTCGTCCGAGCGACCCCGGATGACGAAACGGACTGCGCCAACGCGTCCGGAACGTCGATTTTGCCTGGGGAGGACACCTATTTTATCGCGTCGCCGTGCGCGGATAAATTGTGTTTTAATTAATATATATATGTATATATATATATATTTATATATATATATATATATATATTTATATATATGTTAGTTAATTCTTTTACCTGCTTTCCCCTTTCCTCTTTCAGCCCTAACTCCTCTAGCGCACGCACCCGAGCTCTCTCCTTTCCCTCTTCCTCTCGCGTGCCTAGCCCTCTCCCTTTCTCGTTCTCGAGCCGACCAAGCTCGTCTTCCTCCGTGCGAAGGAGGGTTGACCCCGTTCGTCCTTTGCCTGACATGCTGCTGCCCGCGGCCTTCCTTCCCGAAGCGGTGCCAGTCTTTATATGCTGTGGCTTTCCTNATGACATGCCGCTGCCCGCGGCCTTCCTTCCCGAAGCGGTGCCAGTCTTTATATGCTGTGGCTTTCCTTTTCTNGCCTTGTGGGTTGTTTCCTCCTCTCTATTGACCCTGGTCGTGAGCATTTATGTGGCTTAATAGGAAGAGTTCTGTGCTTATTTAATATATGGAGTTATGGATTGAGTTGGAAGAATTTCGAATTTAATACGAGTTTGGAAATATTGACGATGTTTTTCCCCGCGTTTATTTTCTTTCGAGGTTTGGAAAATTTTAAATCTCATTTTGGAAGAACATTTGGCGGATTTGATTAGTCCTACGTCATTGGGGTTTGGAGAATCAGCGCGAAGGAATGTTTTATGTTTGTCAGGAAAGACCTTGGGCCATACTTTTCCAGGTCTTTCCGATAGGAGTCTTTTGAGAGCTGATCCAATCTCCTTTTTCGTTGTTTTAGATGGATCAGTGTATTCTCTCTCTCACCCCATTTTTGTTCTTTTATTTCCTTGCTTCTTAGTTCAGTTTTCGACGCTTATGTCCGATGCATAAGTGTCCACGTATAGCCTTTTGCTATACGTGAAACCATCANAGAGAAGAAAGGGAGTTTGGAGGAGAAGCTTTCTTTTCCTTGAGTTGGTTTCCTGTGCTGCTTTGCTTTAGCATTCCTGAGGTACTTTTCTTCCCCCCCCCCTTCTGTGGTGCCTTACTGCTCTTCGGTTTCCTCTTGGCCGAGGCTTTGAGCCTGTTTCTGTTGGAAGGATACAGCATGCTAATTTTTTCTTTTACTTGTCTGGGATGAAGCAGTGACATAGCTCTCTTATAGGAAGCTTGAAATATGTTTTCTTGAAATGATT
>JXCR01018387.1:54690-66300 GCA_002079205.1 Phalaenopsis hybrid cultivar
GTTTCGCAGACCCAAACGGATGTCATATGTTTTCGTAGTTTATTTGATTGAGCCTCATCCTCAAGTCTTGTGTTTATCCCTCGGGATAGATACAGGATTTGAGGTAGAGCGCTTTTTCATTTAAACTGTGAAAAATATGAGGTCAGTTTGATTTCATATTTTTTCTAAAATTATATATATATATATATGTAAATTAAAAAGTTCTTCCGAAGCGGGCGACGGGATTTCGATTCCGGCTGCCGACGGTTTCTTACGGGCGATCCCCAAACATAAACTCTCTCCCCCTTTTAAAGCGTCGACAGTGGCTTGCAGCTGTGGGCGAGGGCTGCAGTTGTTGTAGGAAAGCTTGGAGGTGGCTGGCAGCTGTAGGGGAGGAGCTGTGGGGCTGTAAGAGAGCTGGGAAGTGGCTGTCAGCTGTAGAACGGAAGCTGTAGGGAAGGAGCTGCTGGGGCTGTAGGGTTGATGTACGTGAGCTAGGTGGTAGCTGAGAGCTGTAGGGAAGAAGTTGCAGGTGGCTGAGAGATGGATCGACAGCTGTAGAGGAGAAGCTGGCAGCATGGGAGAGGAAGTATGGCAGGATAAATATCTCGGTGGGGTCGAGATACAATCGGAGCATCACCCGAACCCATGGAGACAACCAACACCTCAGACAAAGAACAGTCAAAGCACTACCGTCGAATACAGCCCTCAAGAAGGAAAACACTAAGACTGAATTCAAATTTCATAAAATAGCCCCAAACTCAAAGCACAACCTCTCCTATTTATAAGGAAACATAACATATCTTAGGAAACACTAAAATAAGAAGGAGAATAAATTCAGATTTCAAATTTGAGGAAAAGATTTGAGTTGGGAAGGAGAATAAAAATTAAATTTTAGTTTTCAGGAAATGTTTTAAATTAGGAAGGAGAAAAAAATCAGATTTCAGTTGTATGAAAGATTTTAAATTAGAAAATGCCTGAAAAAGAAAGTCAAAAAAGAAGAGAAAAAAAGGAAAGCAGGGTAAAAGGAAATGAAGGAAGAGGAAGGAGTAAAACCCCTGTGTCAACACCATTATATCTGATTATGATATGATATAAGGCCTCAATCTTTCAATACATTTGAGTTTCTTTTTTCTTTTATATTGAAAGCAAATGCAAGAAAATGCACGTGATATAGGACCAAGAGATTTAACCAAGCGGCCATATGGAAGAAAGATGAATAAAAAAGAAGTAAAGCTATTAAGATATGTACAAGTGAGTGTAAATGAAGAAACAAAAAATGAGTAAATTGTCCAAAGAATAAAAACATGAATCACAATAAAGCCGGGTTTAAATTTGGGTAATTAAGTAGTGTGTTATTTTTTAAAGGTGAGGCATAGATCTCAAAATTAAACGCTTAAAACAATAAATAATATGAAAGCATAAAGCATTTAAAAGTAATTTTCTTTCATGACTCGACAAAAAGTAATATCATAAAAATATGAGCTTGATTTTCTTCTAAAAAATATTTACAAGTAATAAAAAAAGTGTCAAGATAACATTATAGAAATTCATACGAACACTTATTGGCCTTCTTCAATTTCTATTATATTATATTTTATACTAACATTTTTCAATTTACTTTCTTGTCGGCAAGTGCTATTCCTTACTCGTCAAAAATTCCAACATTGAGTTCTTCCTCTTACAACTGCGATGGTGAAATTCCATTTTCACCCTTTATCTGTACATCACTAAAAACTAGAGAACTTCATAACGTCAAAAAATTTCATACAAACAATAAAATAGAGACATACACCTCATTACATGCACCTCAAAATGTGCAGGCTTACGCCTCTCTCTCTTACTATAAAGACTCTTGCTATAAAGAGCAAGACTCAAGACACTTCGTATGCACATCACCCTGACGCAAGCCTCAAATTATGCAATTTTAAAAAAAGATAATAAGGGAATGGAAATCATCAATAAATAGTAGTATGGCTTAGGTTTTTGCCACGCCATAATTATCATATCAAAAGCAACATTCAACTTTTATTTTTCATACAGAAGGGGAATTATTGCTATGGCCAAGAGAAAGATTCATGGTGTATATTATTTGCAAATATTGTTCTAATTAGAAAGTGTGGTAATAAAAAAAATTTTGAATTATAATGTAATTGAACAACATTATGTGTGGATGATGAGTTAACTTTAAATGAAAGTTATATGGAATGATTGCTTACCGAAATCAGGACAGTGTTGACCTCACTTTTGGCGGAGGTGTAGTTTTTTCTCCTCTTTAATAGTCTAGGGTTTAGCCGTAGGACTTCCCTGTCAACTACTCCTAGAAAACTAGCAAAGGAGTCCTCCCCGTTAGAAATTCTGAGCTTTTCTTCGCTCGACTTGATGTTCCACATGGTAGTTTTGACCGCTATTACATAATAGGTAAGGCAACTGTGGAAAAACTCAAGGAGCATCCCTATAGGACTGTTGGCCTTAGGATTGACTGTACGCGTTGATTTGGCATCGTCGTGCTCTTCGCCGTCCTGTTTGATTGAGCTCGAGCCAAGTTTTTGACGCGATTCGGGTTGCGACGCATTTTTTGTCCCGATCGTCAACGAGGTTGTCTAAACGACTCCGGATGACAGAAAGAACTGCGCAGACGTGTCTGGAATGTCAATTTTGCCTAAAGGGGACGTTCATTTCACCGCGACGACACATCTGGGGAAAAATACACATTTAAGTGTTAATTATAATAATAAACAAAATATTATTATTATAATTATTATAATTAATACATTATATTAAGTCCCAACCTAATTTCATTATCTCCCCCTCCTCTCTGCTGAGTCTCGACCCCGTGGACCTCTGCCCTAGCTTCGGCTCACTCTGTTTCACCTGGCCCGCTCCTTCGTGTCGTTGGAGTCTCGTTCCCGCACTCACCTCGCGCACGCAGGACGATCCCGCGACTCATCCCTTATTGTAGCTCATCCTTTGCAAGGATCTCATCCTCTGCCTCCCACACGCCCATATGGGGGCGTCTGCTCCTCTCAATCCTTCAATCCGTATGCGATCCCCTAATCATTCCCTCTCCTTCTCTCTGGTCTATATGAGACTCTATTTGGTGCGTTTCAAGGGGCCGAAAAAAATTTTTAAGGGAGGGAAAACCCTGCCAAATTTCTTTCTCACTTTCTTCTTTAGTCCCTAGTGCTTGGGTTGGCTTTCTTTTTGTTGTTGGAGAGGAGTGTAGGCTGTGAAGTATTCTCTTTCTGAAATCCCTGTATAACATTCTGCTTTAAAGAGGTACCTTCCTCCCCCCTTTAAGCCTTGCTTCCTATCGGTTTTCTCTCTGCCCAGCCACTACGAATGGCGTTGTTGGATGGTACAGCATGCTAGTTTATTATTGTGCCTATACTTTGAGATCTTTATTACTTGAGCATGTGAAAATAGAATGGCAGACATGTTTTAGGGGTTGGACATGGTTATTTGCTTAGGATAGTGAGAATGTGACATGTTATTAGCTTCTCTCTTTTCTTTTTACTTGAAGCAATTGGAAATGTGATGAATATGAGCTCTGAGATAACATATGCTCCTTTGGAATACATGTTGGGATGCAGAGGCTTTTTCTTTTTTTTTACTCACTCTTGCTTAGCATGAAGTATTGGAAAACTTGTTTTGCCTTTCATATATGTGTGGAGTCGGTTTTGATCCCTGTGGCTTTTCTTGGCCAGAAATGCATGCTATCAAAAAATTTTCTGTAATTTCGAAAGCCATGAAACTTGTTTTGATAACTTGGTTTATCTCTTTGTGAAGCATCCTTTTGCTCAAATATATGTTGGAAATTGTTTCACGCTTGAAGTAATTGAGTTGGTGACCCGAATGTGTTTTCCATGTCGCTGTTCTTTTTGAGACATATATTGGCTCCATATCTTGATGTTTCAAAAGCATGTGAGTTGTTCTTTGGTTTTAAATGGCTCGGTTTTACCTTGAAGTGGCTGGAACTTTAATTTCTATTAGAGCTTGGGTTTTAATCTATGCTTGGACCCTATTTTAGCCTTGAATGGTTCGATTTCTAGGCTCCATTGGGGCTCGGTTTTGCCTTGATCTAGTTCTTGTTCTTTGCCTAATCATGAGGCTTATTTTTGGAGTCGGATCTATATGTTGTTGGTTACTTCAAGACCAATACACGTGCAGGTTATCCCCTAATGATTTAAGGTTGGTTTGGGATGTGGTTTTATTTATTTTGGACCCTGCTGGCTTTCGGTTTGCTTAAAGGTGGTTGGGATTGGATTTACTGTCATAAGTTGCATTTATTAGCCTATAAAGTTTTGGTTTGGTTTCTATGAGGGCTCACCTGCATTTATTTGTTTTTTGTTATCTGTCCCTGTTCAAAGCACATATTGGGTGCAAATCTTAGAGTTTTTAAGGCTTGGTATAACCTACTCTGTGTTGATTTGGCTTTGGCCCCTACTGGGCTCGGTTTTGGTTTGCGGTGGCTTGGTTTTAGCCATTTACTGGTTGTGGCCTTTGGCCTAAGTTGGGGGCTCAGTTTGCCTCGTTTTAAGCCCTTGCCTGAGGGCTTGACTTGTGTTTTGTGCTGTCCTTATTCAAGAGGCTTGTTGGGTGGTTGTTCTGTACTTCTCCTATTCCTACCCGTGAACACTTCTTGTTGAGTCCAAGTGGCTTGAGTGTTGTTGATAAATCTAGTTTGTCATTCAAAAAGAATATTTGCAATATCCACCAATAGAGTGAGGTGATTCAATATGAATTGAGCATATTTCTTGAGACTTGCTTGAGGAAATTAGAGTTGGTTTGGGATGATTTATAAAAGCTTGTTCATTCACTCTCTTATGTATATCAAAGGCAATACTTTGGCAATACCTAGAGTGGTTTTCCTTTTGCTACTTTGGTCGTGAGCCTTGCTCGGTGGGCACTGCCCCTGTGGTTTTTCGGATTTTCCCTCTACCCGTGAGATTAGCAAATGGAGGTCTTCTTCTTCTTTGTCCCTTACCCGTGGGTTCGTGTTGTGTTGGATTCCTCCTTGCCGTCTGTGGTCATGAGCTTCTTATATAGGGTTTGGTTTGATTTGTTCTGGCTCCTACTCGCAAGCTAGTTGGAGCTTGGCTGTACGTTTTTGGCCTTACCCGTGACCCTCTATTCTTTTTTTTCTGGGCTCTATTTACTCCCTTGGCCAAGAGCCTTGGTAGTTGTCCCCTCTTCTATTGACCCCGGCCGTGAGCATTTATGTGGCTTTATTGGAAGGTTATATGTTTATTTGATATATAAGGCTATTGGTTACTTTGGGAGTTAGGAAACCTCAATTTTGATATGGGTTTGGAAAGCTAGTGGTGGTTTCCCCCGGGTCACTTTCCTTTTGCTTGATTTGTGGGGGGTGGAAGATTTACGAGTTTTTTTATTTGGGAGAGCATTTAGTTGAGTCAAATTAAGCCTATGGAAGATGTTTTTGGAGGTTAGACACCGATGTCGGGGAAGTCATTTGTGGGTGATCGTCGTGTCGGTTCGGGCCCGTTCGAAACAAGATTTGGAAAAGACACATTTTGGTTGATCCAATTCTAATAGAGCGAGAAAATGAAATCCTTCTGGATTGATTCAAGGGCTTTGAGCCCTACCATATCAGGTCTTTTCGTTACGAGTTTTGAGGATCGATTCATCCTCCATCTTTTTGGTGTTTTACGTGGATCGATGTCTCCTCTCTCTCACCCCACTTTTGTTCTTTTTTTCCTTGCTTCTTTGTTCGATTTTTTATGCTTATGTCTGATACATAAGTGTCCACGTAGTCTTTTGTTATACGTGAAACCATCAAGCAATGTTGCAAGTAGATCGGTTTTGTTTTGAGGCTTAAGGCGGTGATGACAAAGACACACCGGAGATAGAGCAGAATGATATGTCATCCTAAGACGTCGGGATCCGATTCAGGAACCTATCAGAATTCGATTCAGTAACCCGATGAGCTGTAGGATGACAGTATCATTCACTGACATAAGACTAGCAGGAGTTGACCCGAACCTTCTTAGGTTGTCGGTGGCCCTACGCCCGACAGCGCGATCGACTCGTGGACAACTACTTTTAAAAATTAATAAAAAATAAATTTGATAAGAACAGATACATCTTATTTTAAAAAAAACAAAAATATATTTTTCGCTACAAACAAAATTGATACAACTCTCTTTTGTATGCTAGAAACCTATATGCATGTTAAAAATATAAATTTTAAAAATATTTTAAACATTGGTTGTCCACTTGTTGATTACCTGTTTGGGCTAAGGAGTACCCTCCTGAGTTAGGTTCGATAGGACATCTTCTAGTTGAGTGACGTGCTTTATACATCTGGGTGACCAAGTAGCCTTCGACGACCCTCGAGTACTAATATATAGTTGTCTAGCCCCGACCTGAATGCTTGCGGTCCCCACTTTTCAGACTTTTTCATATGTTTTCTTGGGATTTTTGGACAAAGCACTCGTGGTTTCTTTTCGGGATTTTCCCGTGTTTTCTACGATTTTCATCGATTTGTCGAGTCTTTTGATGATTTTTCTCGATATTTCTAGGTGATGTTTCTTTACTTCGTTTATATAAAGCATTTCAGTCTGCTTCCTCAAATTTTGTTGCTTGTACCTGATTGCATCAATTACACCTAAAGAACTGTGAATCTCCCAGGAATACAGGTTTGTTTTGTGTTTACAGCTGTTACTTTCTTACAAATCACCTACCTGTTGTACTTCTTACTTTTCTTTTACACCGCATGTTGTATTGTTCTCTTTACTGCATACTCTACTACTTGTCATGTACTACATACTCTATTGTTATGTTGTACATTGTACAACTTCAACCTGTTCCCCTAGAATATCTGAAGAATTATAGTCACGACAAGGAGCTTGGAGCTAGCGAGGTGGGCAGCACGGTCATCTTCAACAGCAGAACATGTCTTCCTTAGCTAAATCATTCATTCCTTAGAATTAAATAACAATCCATAGAATATCGAGTTGGTTCGCGTGGTGCGACATAAATCCTCAATTTTTCTTTTAAGCATTTGTACAGCTCTACTGTGCAATATAAGTCCTAACTTGTTTTAGGATTCTGAGGTTGTCGTCCGTCACGACCTAAATCCTCACATCTTCCAGGCTATTTGTGTGATCATTTCATACAAGTTTAAGCTCTTAATAAATAAAATTGGCAGGATAAAACACTTGAATAATTTCTACTCTAAACTGAAGTCAAATCATAGGATAGACTGGGAAGTAACCGAGATTCTCCTTCGAATCTGTGACATCCCGTAGTTCTTCCTTTGAATCATATAATAAATGTTCCAAACTTGAACCATTTTTTTTTCACACCTCTTTGTCTGATTTGGTTGAAAAGTCTTATCCTTATTACCTCTATAAAGATAATATTTCCTGATTTTTATCGAGAGTATTCTTAAGTAACTATGGTTGTCTAAGATGTAATTAACTATAGAGATTTGCCTTTATAGGAAGTTTTTTCGAACTCAGCTTAAAATAAACTCTATTTATTTTTTCATATTAAATAGAGGAATTCGTCGGCAAATAAAATGATTTCGCAGACCAAACGGACGTCATATATGTTTTAGTTTATCTGATCGAGTCTCATCCTCAAGTCTTATGTTTATCCCTCGGGATAGATACATGATTTGAGGTAAAACGCTCTTTCATTTAAACTATGAAAAATATGAGGTCAGTTTGATTTTCATAAACTTAAATTTATATGTAAATTAAAGTGTTCTTCCGAAGCGGGCGACGGAATTTCGATTCCGGTGACCAACAGCTTCTTACGGGCAACTCCCCCAACTTTTTAGTGCTGACAGACAGGATAGGTTGCTTGGCCCAATATAAGAACAAAGAAAGGATATCCGGTTGTGCCATAATGATGCAAGGTCATTGTAACCATTAATTCTTCCTCGCTCCATTTCCATAATTTTTAGATATTTTAAAGTGTTCTATTGTTTAAATATATGCTAGAAGTTATATTAGAAAATAATTTATTTTTTGTTAAAAGTCATGAGGATTAGATTTATTTCCTTGGGCTGGATTTATTTCCTTTCATATTCTAGATTTATTTTCTTGAATTAAATTTATTTCCTTTACCATTTTAGACTTTCCTATTTTATTTCGTTTCATTTATCTCCAAGTAATTATTCTAAATTAATTAATTGAAAATATAGATGTTATATATTTCTTTTCATGTTATTTCATTTTTCTTGTCTTTCCTATCCCATGATTCATGTAAAACTATTTATATCACATTTTCATATTAATCAAAATCATTCCGCTGAGCTCTGAAAATCAACACGGTATCAAAACCTTGAAACAAACCTTAGAATCTCCTACTGTGGGAAACTTCCTATTCCCTGTCGTGTTGCAGACCCTTCCTCCGCCTCCTGTTTTTCAATTTTTCCATTGGAAGCTTCCTCTCCCTGCAGGCCCCGCCGTCGAAAATTCCTGATGCAGCCATTCCTGCCGCAAGAATTCCCTCAAGCAGCTAGAAATCCTCTCTGTCGGCTAGAAAACTACCTGCAAAATCCTGCAAGCTTCCTTAGTGGAGACGCATCCTCCTGCAGTCATTCTGCTACATCTGAATCTCCTTTCTGTCAATGCTGAAATTCATGCATTCCAAACTTTCGTTTACTTCTCTATCTTCTTCTAGTTGAATCCGTGTTTTAGAGATTTAAGAATGGCAAAAAAGAGTAGCATTAGCGATTTGAAGGACGCAAATCTGAAGGGCAATTCATTAGGGTGGATCTGAATGTTCCTCTCCATGACAACCTCAAAATCAAAGATGATATCAGTATTAGGACTGTCGTTCCCACCACCAATTACTTGAGGGAGTGTGAAACCAAGGTCACTCTCTCCAGTCATCCGGGCCACCCTAAAGATGTCACTCTAAAATACAGTTAGAGGCCTCTTGTGCCTAGGATATCAAAACTTATTGATGTTGGCATTGAGATGGCCAATGATTCCATTGGAGAGGAAGTGGAGAAAATCTTCATTGCATTACCTGATAGTTGTGTCATCCTCCTCGAGAATGTGAGATTCTATAAGGAAGAAAAGAAGAATGATCCGGAGGTTGCAAAGAAACTTGATTCACTTGTTGGTCTCTAGGCTAATGATGACTTTGGAACTGCTCACAGAGCTTATGCTTCAACAAAGGGCGTTACAAAGTACTTGAAACCTGTTATTGTTGGCTTTCTCATGCAGAAGGAACTTGACTACCTTGTCGGGGTTGTTGTGAATATGAAACCGCCATTTGTTGTCATTATTTGTGGTTCAAAGGGTTCAACAAATATTGAGGTGATGGAGTCGCTCTTAGAGAAAATTGATATCCTTCTTCTAGAAGGAATGATTTTCACATTCTACAAGGCATAAGGACATGGTGTTGGTTCCTCTCTTATTGAAGATAAACTTAGTCCAGGAATAGCTCTTATCGAGAAGGCAGAGCTGAAAGGAGTGAAACTCCTGTTACCCCTGATGTCATTGAGGCCCACAGCAAGGTTTTGCCAGCATCTGCCGTCCATGATGGCCAGATGAACCTTGATATTGGACAAGATTCCATTGAGAACATTCAACGGAACTCTTGACAGTGCTAACACCATTATCTAGATTGGGCCCATGGGTGTCTTTGAGTTTGAGAAGTTTGCTTTTGGAACACATGCATTGCCTAGAAATTGGTCGAGCTTTGTGGAAAAGGTGTCGCAACCATCATCGGAGAGGGCAACTTTGTCGCCGTCGTGGAGAAAGTCGGGCTTGTTGTTAAGATGAGCCACATCTCAGCAGGCAAAGGTGCGAGCTTGGAACCTCTTGAAGGAAAATCACTGTTAGGTGTTCTTTCTTTTTTTCCTGCAACAGGCCCTCTTCTGGAGCCATCCTCCGGAGCTTTTCATGCAACAAGGCCTTCTCCATAACTTTTTCCTGCCACAACCCTACCTCCGAAGCTTTTTCCTGCAATAGACCCTCCTCAAGAATTTTTTCCTGCAGCAAGCACTCCTTTGGAGTTTTTTCATGCAACAGACCCTCCTCCAGAGCTTTTTCCTGTATTTGGCCCTCCCCCAGAGTTTTTTCCTTGCAGACAATGCTCTGCAAATTTACCTGCAAGTTGTTTACTTCCCTGCGAACTTCCTCACAACATTACCAATAGGAGCATTCTGCATACCTACAGCAAAAACTGCAATCAAAGACAACCGCAGTCAACTAAAAATATTCATAAATGCTCTTGGGGTTGATTATCAAATACAGAATGAAGACTTCAAGTTTTACCTAAAAAAGAATCTTTCTCGACCATTGTTTGATATTTACAAATCTAAGTTGAACATGGTTGTCAACCATGTCTTAACTTGAGGGGGAATGCTAGAAGTTATATTAGGAAATAATTTATTCTTGTTAAAAGTTATGAGGATTAGATTTCTTTACTTTTGTATTTTAGATTTATTTCATTGGATTAGATTTATTTCTTTTCTCATTTTAGGCTTTTCAATTTTATATCGTTTTCTTTATCTCCAAGTAATTATTATAAATTAATTAATTGGAGATATAGGTGTTATATCTTTCCTTTCACGTTATTTTATTTTTTTTATCTTTCTTATTCTAGGATTCATGTAAGGGTATTTATACTCCTTTTTCAAATTAATAAAATCATTTTGTTAAATTCTGACAATAAACAATATATAATAAGCACGCATAATAGTTTTCCTTCAATGGTCTTAGATATTTTACATACGTATATAGGATATTTTAGACATGTATTGAGAAACCACTTAAATAAAAAAGTTGAATTAGAATAATATGAAACAATATGTTATTGAAGAATTGAAGACAAGCAACATAATTTTCTCACTTATGATTGTTGAACCTCCTAGGATAGTGACTGAGATGTCCTAAATCTCCTCTGCCGCCTTTCCTAATCACCAAGACGATTAGTATTTCAACTATTCGAGAGCTCATTATTTTAGCCATCTTTA
Source organism: Phalaenopsis hybrid cultivar (assembly GCA_002079205.1). NCBI lineage: Eukaryota > Viridiplantae > Streptophyta > Magnoliopsida > Asparagales > Orchidaceae > Phalaenopsis > Phalaenopsis hybrid cultivar. Next base: position 65,633 of record JXCR01018387.1, read on the forward strand.
GTCATTCTTTAGCACCTTTCAAGCATCAAGTTTAGTGTAACAATCAAGCTTTTATGTGAGTTGGATGCATAAAAAAATTGACAAATAGAGTTAACGAGGGGTAATTTGGCTAGCCATTACCATAATGGCTAAGGTGATAATATCAGCATACAATTGAGATTGTGGTGAGGATCTCTCAAATATGCGCTGATATCTCCTTGGAAAAATGTCCTTAGAGGAATATAAGCGATTGACAATTATAATGGAAAATCGATTAAAAAAAAGCCAAGATATTTGAATCACTAGAAAGTGTAGAGTGGAAAAAAACATTTTGAAAAATTTGGCATTAATTGGCAAGAGATCAAGTAGAGTAATAATAGAATGTTTGGTAGAGACCGGAAGGGTATGTTGAGAAAATTAGGGCGAAGAAAAATAGTAATCGACACAAATCCAGAAGAACACAGAGATTTACGAGGTTCGGCAAAGATGCCTACGTTCCTCGGGAGCAGAGCGGCGATTCCTTTCAATATTCAGAAAAGAGTTACAAAATAGAAGATATCTCCTGGGTTACTAACAGACCTATTTATAACCCCAGGAGTAGACCATAAGTACAATATGTAATTACAACATTACCCCTGTACCAAACCGCGGGGCTTTGCCCCCGCACCCCAACCCACGTAACTTCCCAA
>JXCR01018387.1:71717-97843 GCA_002079205.1 Phalaenopsis hybrid cultivar
ACGAGGTTCGGCAAAGATGCCTACGTCCTCGGGAGCAGAGCGGCGAGTTCCTTTCAATATTCAGAAAAGAGTTACAAAATAGAGGATACCTCTTGGGGTTACTAACAGACCTATTTATAACCCCAGGAGTAGACCCTAAGTACAATATGTAATTACAACATTACCCCTGTACCAAACCGCGGGGCTTTGCCCCCACACCCCAACCCACGTAACTTCCGAACTTGGACAGATTCTTTTGCTCCGCTCCGCTCCGCTTCAATCCAGCGTCTGTCCCGATATGATATATGAGTCATACCATAACAGGGTAAATGGGCTTCATATTTGGAATGGTATAATATTTCACTAAGATTGATTAAGAAGTCTCCAAATATGGCAAAGAGTGTGAGGAAATTATTATAGCCAGAGCTAAGGTTGGGGATGGGTTCAGTCAAAGATTCAGAGCCAGTTTCGCGTGATTAATTAGTTCACTTGAACCTAGAAAGCCATTAAAGAACTGAGATAGAGGTAACTTGGGTTTGTTAGAAAATGGTATTTCAGTCAACTTGTACAAAATTCTAAATTGTATGCCATCAAATTCAGCAAAAGTACTGGATATCAAAACTTTCCATAAAAAAAAAATGAACACAAAAAACCATAAAATTTTTATGGACAAGGAATTTATAAATAAAATATTGAAGGATGGCAGAACTGAATAGAATTTCATGCAATTTTTTTATGAATTGACGCCTCATATCACAGTTGTTGAATGAAGTCAAGTTCAATCCTTTCTTTTATTTCATTTTATTGAAAACAATAAAATGAAAATCAAGTAAATGCTCTAGAACCTAGATAAAGCTAAAAAAAAAACAAATATGCTCGAAAAGCTATTTACAATTTAGCTTAAGTAGAGGTCGTTTATTATTGTTTAATTAATTAATCGAAAAAGCTTGAAATTTTTTATGAATGCTCAATTCATGAATGAAAAAATTAAGTTATGATCATAAATACTATCATTTTAGATTCATGAACAAACTTGTTAAGAAGCTTAAATAAAGCTCAATAATAAGAATATTTAAAACTCAATACAAATTTATTTAATATGTTATGATGGGAGAGTCTTATTTTTTCTATATTAAATTGCTTTTGTTGACGAACACAATCCATTTATTTATGCTCATTTTAATGCTTGTTTATCAAATAGTTCATTTCATTAAATTCTAATTTTTCTGCATAATAGGCAGCTCATTAATAGAGTCAATAAAACTTATTTAGTTAACTATAAAGATACTCAATAATGTTGCTCATATAGGCTCTATAAAGCTCATTTGATAAGCTAAAAAGCTAATCTCAAGTAAAGCTCAAACATCGTTATTTTAGCCTCATTTGACAAGCTAACAAACATAATATTAAACAAGCTAAGCTTGTACAACAATGCAAACGCTCAAATTGAGCTTGCACTCAACCATGAATACTTAGATTATATTCATTTGAATCCCTACGTCTAACCTTTTTCTAAATTTTCTTCGTAACTACTTCAACCTCGATACCCTAAGCACTTCCTCAAATAAGATTGACCTCTCAATCCCATCAATGTCATTGCTCCCCTGCCTCTCCATCACTCACTAACTAAAATGTTCAACTACAAAGACCAAAGAAATCATGATTGGACCTCATTGGAGAAGGCTAGAGAAAAATCAACTAGACCGCCAAGTTTAAATAAAAAAATAAAAGTTTGCAATACATGGCATCAAGTTAGATCCATGTTGACCCGTTATTTGAAAAAATAAAAAAAATCATTCCTTCCATTCCCTAGTACTTGGGCCTTGGAAGTCATACTCTTGCAGTTATCCGCAAGACATGAGCTCCATTCAGCACTAATTTTAAGGAAATAATAATAAAAAATATAATAAAACTGAATGCTTTCAAATCAAAATAAACAAGAAACATGATTTAAAGTTTGGTAAAACTTAAAGAAAACATTTTTCTTATTTCACGTGATTTAGATTAAATCATATTTAAATCCGGCTCTTACCAAACCACCACTTACTATCTCTCTCTCTCTCTCTCTCCCTCTTTCTTTCTTTTTGTAACTCTCTCACTTTCACTCTCTCTCTTTTTCTCTAAATAGAGAAAGCAAAAAAAAAAAAAAAGACAAAAAAGAAAATAAAAGAAAGAATGAAGAAAAGAATAGAAAAAAAAAAGAATTTTATCTCGCAACCTCATTACTGCATCACCAAGTTCATAGCAACACACGTAAGGTATAATTTAAAGCGAGCATCATGCCCCAAAACTTAAGTGCCTAAATGCATCATTCCAACAAAGCAAGAAAATACTATTGCATGTGCATTTTCTCGGATCGATCAAAACCTACCTATAAAGGTGTCAAAGCAGATTAGTGGGTCAGGTTTAAGTTTGACCCTAAATTGACCTGATCCAAAATGATTTGACCCGAACCTATCACAAATATTAAACATATCAAAAAGTTTAACCCGAACCCGACTCAAATATTAAACATATCAGAAAGTTTAACATGAACCCAATTCACATAATATATGCATAACAGTCATTTGAGTCCAATATGAATTGAGGAATCAGATTCAAATCAATTTAGAGTTGGCAGATCAATTTCGGGTCAGTGGGTCAGCCCATACCAGACCTAAAATTTAGGATTTTTGACCTAAACTAGACTCACATAGCACAAACACATGGTATTATATATGTATAGCCATTTCAAAATTTTCACTTCAAATAGTTATATTTAAGCAAATAAAACTAAACACAGTATTGGCGTCAAATGAGACAAAAAATAATAAAGAACTTATTTCAAAATGTTTTGAATTTGAAAGCGTGCAGTCAAGTGCATCTAAGCTAGTAAAAGCAGCTCTCAACACAGGACGAAAGAAATGTCTCAAAAAGGAACTACAATGTATGAAGAATAAATTAATGAGTAGATGACCACATTTTAATAACTTATCAATACATGTAAACAAAGTATTAATAGCTTATGAATACATAAGAAAAGATGTACCTTGTTATAACCTCTAATGCAAGTTTTAGGTTGTAACGAACAAAAACCATCCACCTTATTGGAGTCATTATAGGCTTCATGATTATGTTCTGATCTATCTGCTTTAAAAACTGATAAATCATCTTCTGAATTATGAATTTTCCTTATTAATGTCGAACCATTTTTTTCCGAACCAGTTTTGCTAATTTGTCTGGAAGTTCTTTCATCCCGTAACAAAGGCATTTCAGATAACATGCTGCAACTATTTTCATGTTTCCTCTTATTTACATGGCAAAACCTTGAAAGAGATGACTGAACAAGCTTTGAACGGACTTTCTCATCAACATTCGTATTTAACTTGGCATACATTGACTGCTTTAAATGGCGATTACACTTACTTTCATCAACACTTTTTAAGAACTTTCTAGGAGGGCCGTCATCATCAACATCAGACATGCTTTCATTGTCAATGTACCGGTTACCAGTTTCTAAGGTCATTGGGGAATCATCATCCAAACCCCGATCAGTAGAGCCAGCTAAATCCATGACATTAGGATCCTGAGTAGCATCTACTCCAACATCATCCTGCATACATACATTGGTTTCTACGGAGGACTTTGTGATGTTATTGATAGAATAACTGCATTGATGTGGCGAGTAAATTTTCTCAATTTCCGCTCTCAACGAAAGCATAATTGAGCCCTCGTCGCTAATAAAAACCTTCCGTTTATCGGGAGTTACGTTGACATCATAAGATGTCGCTGGTATGATAAAATTCATAATTGCGATTGGATACTGCTTGGAATTTGAGCTTTTATATACTTCATTTAGAAGTTTACTCACTTTTGGCATATCAACAGGCCTACCATTAATGTAGAAGAATTGCCTATCTCCCATATTTCGGCCGCTACCATAACCAGGTTTCGATAAAAAACCCTCAACAGTGCAGTGTTCTGATATATGTATACTCAAAGGCTCCAGACACTGGAAAGTGTTTGAATTGAGGACAGTTATGATGTTTTCTTTTACTGAGATGTTTCCCTGAGTTTTCAACACCACCGATTTCGAATTTTTACTAGTTATGTTGGTGCAAAGAAAACGAACTCCTTTAGTCATGAGAGCATAGGCCTAAACAGTAATGGAAATGAAGAATTGTCAAAAATAAAAAGAAAAGGTGAAAAAAATATGGAGCATTCAGTAAAAACAGCAAACATAGTATGAGAAGACTAATTATAACAAAAAAATATTGTCAGGGGATTGCCAAAAATCAGATCTTCCAGTCTGTGCCATTCAGAACAACATGAAAAGAGGAGACATGTTGAAATACCTGAACAAGGGAGAGGATCATAAAACGTTCAAATATTTTCTCATAATTTTAAGCATAAAATATAGGACTAAGAAAATATCTTAAAAAAAAAACTCCAATGAACATAAAAAAAAAGGCTTTCTCACATTTAACAAAGAAGTTAGCTTTCCATATTCTCTTCTGATGTTACGACAGAATTCTTTATTACGCACGGGCAAAGTGGAAAACAGTTTCTCCACTGCCACAGTGGTGCCAACTTGACGTGCAGTTTTTCTTTCTGAAATCACTGATCCAGTATGATCAAATGTTAAATGTGTTCCTACAGCCTCGTTCTTAGTTCTTGTTTCAACAGTCAAAGTACCCAAGGCACAGAGTGAACTCAGTGCTTCTCCGCGAAAGCCAAAAGTCGTCAAAGAGTGAAGGTCAGAGATATCTGTGATTTTCGACGTATGATACTTTTTAGCGAGCACCTGCAGCAAATTAAGGTAGATATTCGCAAGAACATGACGTGGTGAATGAAATGTATAAATATGCGTACAGACACCATTTCTAAAGTGGTCCGAAGATGTAATAGAAGGATTAATGTATTAACTACTAAGAGACAAAGATATGATCTATTTGAAAGCTTGCAGAAATGAAAGATGTATGAATAAATGGTCGGAACAAAAAAGTTGTGAGAAATACTGCATGATAGATAATCACTTGACATTATACATTCTTTTAAAATAAACAATCTTAGGAACAATAATAAATACATGCAAAAGAGAATAACCACATTTCTCTTCAAAAAAGGCAGAAAGGAAAAGCATGATTACATCATAATCACTATTAATCTTCTCCAAACTATTTGGACTCCGCTTTATCACACAATGGCAATCTAGACGATATAGATATTTTAACAATAAAGAAAGAATTCCCTGCAAAGATTTTAGTAACCAACCAAAAAATGAGCATGGTTGGGAGCGTATAGTATCACGTGATGGATATTGAGAACTGCTTGGAGTGCATTATTTTATTTTTGTGGAATTCTAATGTCAAATTGTCAGCCTAAAATAGGGACGGTCATTGCTGTTATAACAAAATTTCATCAAAAAAATATCACGAAAAAATTGAGGATGGTAATATGTATCAATCAAAGAATCAATGTGTTCCTACTAACCCAAATCCGAGCATCTGAAACCTTTCTTCATCTATTTAATTTACAATTTTTCTTCCGTGTTCGGTTTGTTAAATGTGTGAGGTGCCTTATTCAGTGAATATATAGCATCTTGGAATGAAGGTTGTTTAGAAATTAATAAAAATCACAAATCGAAAACAACTGCCCTACAACTTTCATAATGACTTCATCAATCTAAACTCCTCCTCAAATCAAGCAAAAAAGAAATGTAGTATGCAGTGCTAAAAGCTGAATTATGGCTCTTGCAGCAGCGATCATTTAGAGAAACCAAGGGACATTTCCCTCAAAATTCCAAACAATTTACTCCAATATTTAATGATAATAAAGTGACAGCCCTAAGAAACTAATAAATGGAGAGCCACAAGTTATATTGAAATATAAAATTTCCTAATATATGATCTGCGCGTGCAAACTCTATTTCTAGGTGAAATATGCATTCCGTCACAAGTTTAAGAAAATTTTTTATGATCACCAAGTGTTAAACAAACTATCCATCAGCGAGGCCCAAAATCACCATCAAATCTAGAGCTATAATTGCTTTGCATATCAATGCCCTGCTCCCATGAACTTTTATTGTGTATTAGTTATCAAGGACAAAACACACGGAACATCTATCTTCCTACAATATAGTTAGAAGATCAAAACTTTTATGTAGGGCTTGTTTGGGATCAATTTTGTTTTTTATTTTATTTTCTTTATTTTTGAAAATATATTTCTTTAGTGTATTTTTTACCTATTTTTATTTTTTAATTCTAACAACAAATTAACATCTTTTTAAAAATACTCAAATCAACTTTAAGATGTTTGAAGTGTTTTAAAATCAATCATACCTTAATCAAACAATCAAACATGTTTTGTTTCAAATCAAAACATAAAAAAAACAGAAGTGATTCCAACCAGCCCTTCGAGATTAGTAAGTCATCCTATTTGGTCAAATCTACATGTGCTAAGAAAAAGGATAGACACTTTAGATAACACNACAAAATAAAAAATAAAAAACAAAAGTGATTCCAACCAGCCCTTGGAGATTAGTAAGTCATCCTATTTGGTCAAATCTAAATGTGCTAAGAAAAAGGATAGACGCTTTAGATAACACCAGCAAGACATATATGCTCTGAGCCACATATTGTTTAAGTGCTAAAAATCACATGGATAAATAGTACATCAGTATATCAAACGAAAATTTAAATTACACAATTAAAATGAGAATAATGGTTGGAAAATCAAAAATTCAAACTTCAATCAGGATGATTTCTCAAGTAAATTTACTTTAAATTACATTTTTAACCAAGAAGATTAATTTATATCAACATTTCTATCTTTACTTTTCTAGTCACCTTTTCAAAAGTTAGCACCTTCTAACTATCATAATATAACCAAACATGTTATGCGCAGATAGTTGAAAGACATTAACACCCTATTTTATCTATTCTAGCCAACAAAAGGTATAAATTATCTCCTACAAAAGTAATCCTTTTAAACAAAATATAAAAATATCAATTTAAAACTTTTAGAATATGTAGATTAATTTTATGACCATTTTCACCATTACTTCAGCCACCATAATCAGAGACAACATGTAAATCAACTTTAACTGGGGATAAATCAGCATACACAAAAACTAACATGAACATTGCTAAATACCTGAAAATTCTCAGGTGAAATGCCACATCCATTATCCACAACCTTGAAAAATTCTTCGCCATACTCCTTCAAATTGATCTCAATGCTGCTTGCACCAGCATCCAGACTGTTTTCAACCAATTCCTTCACAGCAGATGAAAGATCTAAGATGACTTGTCCTGAAGAAACTCTATGCACCACAGCCTTGTTGATGGGCTTGATAACTGGAAAATTATTTTGCTTTTCCATCCTATATCATTTTACCAGCCATGAATTGTATCCGAGAGTCAAATTCAAATATTCATTGAGTTTCAGGCACATTTTCATACCGATACGTTATCAAAACAGTTTAATTGACCCTAAACCCTAAAAATTACATGTAAAAAATATGTGAATTTATTTTCCAATGCAAACAAAAAATATGTTGTGTTCCCTTAAAAACCTATTAGTGAAACCATATTTCCGAAAAAAAAAAAAATAAACAAAATAATTTATAAGCATGAAGTACAAAAATAACTCGGTACGATGATACCAAATCTTAAGAAACTAATCAAAAACTGCTTTATAAAGAGAAGTTGTTTTAATAAGCTCACACATAGTGTTACAAAGCAAAGCTCTCCCAAGGAGCTTTAAAGCTATGGGCTCAAAGTTCTCCGTATTTGAAACAAATGATTCTAATTGAAACCAATGTTTTAGCTTCATTACAAAGAAACATAATCAATCAATCCAATCCCTACTTCTGAGTTAGGCGACTACTTCACAAATGTCATTTATTTAGTTCATTCCTCAACTTCATTGCTCTACATAGATTTTCAATCTACTCAACTATTCAAGATTTCCAGATGACTTGTAGTTATAAGAACTAAAGCTTCCAAGGTTCATTAGTATATAAATTATATAGGCCCATTCATTTCATATCATTCTTATTTTTATCCTAAACTTAGTAAAATCATAGTTTGCCGTGAAACTGTGGTCAGCCATACAAGATTAATTAAAGGTCATATTTCTCTCTCTATATATAACGTATAACTTAATATCCCTAACTGATATTTGATGCAAAAAGTTTGATCCTTTTGACCATATATAACACATACTTAAATCGTTACAAAAGTAATTAAATTTAAAAACCTGAAGTTTATGCTTCAAACATTAACATGTGGGCCCCTCTTTGCAAGGTTAAGCACTTCGCTTCACACTTAGTTTTTTAAAGAAAAAGTATTGGTAAAATATTAAAAAACTCATGAGTTCATGAATTTAATAAATGAGTCATAAACATCCAATTTCCGATAGCATGCCCGTAAAGGGTTGAAATGACTGGCATCTAGAATAAGAGTACCACCACAATTAGCAATAAATGATTTTTCCCCTAGTTAGTGTGAAAGGTGCAGAGTAGTTTTGTTGGCACCTGGAAAGTGACATAGATTGTATTCTTGCATCACTCCTTGGTTGATAATATTACTAAGAAACAACCAAGGAGTGCAACATGGTGTAAGAGCTAGGAGATGACGGAATTGCCTCTTAACACTGCCATTGTCGGGTCCCAACTCCCAGATGAGAAAAGAGAAGAGCTGCATTAGATAGTCGTCAGTCAGCATAAAATTTGTCGAAAAATCATGACATGAACCAAATACAACCAGCCTCAATCAACATTGTGTAAATACTAGAGCGTACCCTGGAATTGACGCGTTGTATGACTGGAATACAGTGAAAAATGTGCAAGGGCCGGTATACTGGCGTCTGCTTGTAGTGTCAAATAAGTAAGAATTTCTACATTATGAACGGAAACGGGTAAAGAAGTTAATCCACGAAAGTAATATTAGGATACGATCTTTGAATATATGTACTCTCACTGGTAAATTAATAGAATTAATTGTTATTATGGTTCATAGAAAGATATATATCATATGTAAGAAACTAAATGGGTTGAAGAAAAACCTAAGGAGATTGATAGCTTAGGTTTTAAACTTCGATATATAGGTAGGAGTTTTAAACTTTGGTATTCAAGTAAAAGTTGCACCGGAAACGGTGTAGGTGTAATTATATATAAGGGTATGAAAGATAATGTTCTAAAAACTAAATAGAATTGGAGATAGAATTATAGCGCTTAAGATTGTTGTTGATACTAAGATTTTTAATATTATAAGTGTTTATTCTACTTAAATAGATTTAGGCATATGTTCTATAGAAAATTTTAGGAATGATCTAGAAAAATTAATACAAATGATACATCTTGAAGAAAGAATTTTTATTGGAAAAGATTTAAATGGAATGTTTGTAGAGTGGTAGAAGATTTTAAAAATATTCATGGTGACTACGGTTTTAGAGTAATTAATGAAGAATGTAGAGTCATATTAGATTTTACTTTAGCGTTTGAATTTGTTATTGTTAATACTTTATTCAACAAAAGAAATAAGCATATTATTACTTATAAAAATTGATCTAATAAGGCATAAATTGATTATTTTCTTATGAGAATAAAAGATTGTTGAGAATGCAAAGATTGTATGGTCATTCCAAGTGAGAATTTGAGTACTCAACATCAATTATTAATTTTGTATTTTAAGATGAAAAGTTGTAAAATAAAGAATAATGGGAATCGTTGTCAGTGAACTAGATGAAAGCACCTAAAAGAAGTAAATAAAATTATTTTAAAGAGTAAACTTCAAAATTTGGGATGTTCATGAAGAATCAAATTCTATGTGGAATAAAATAACAAATATTATTAAACAAGTGACAAAAGAAGTATTTGGAAAATCAAAAAGAGATGTTTATATAAATAAAATTAGTTTGTGGTGAAATAATAATGTGCAAGAAAAGATAAAAGATAAGTGGTTGTGTTATAAAAACTGATTTAAATGTAACAAATTAGAGAGCTGGAAAAATTATAAAATGACCCGTAAGAAGTTTAGAACAAATTGTAGCGCTAAAAATTCCGTTTTTAATGATTTTTATAATAGATTAGAAATTTAAATAGGGTGAGAAATATATGTATATAATAGTCAAACAAAGAAAAAAGAAAAATAAAGATTTAACTAAATTAAAATGCATTAAAGATGAAAATTAAAAAGTCACTTTCTTAAAAAAATATATTCAACATAGGTGGGTGACTTTAACAAAATTTTCAATGGAGTATCTGAAAATACGATCCACCTATGATCTTAATATCATTAATAATACTAAAATATTTTATTTTTATCATCGTATTAGTAAAAAAAAACTGAGAAGACTTCAAAGAAAATCAAGGGTAAAAAGCTTATAGGACCTAATGATATACCAATTGATGTGTGGAAATATTTAAGAGAATTGGGAGCTTCTATGCTTACTAAACTCTTTAATACATTTTAAATACCAAAAGATGCATGAGGAGTAGGGAAAGAGTATTTTGGTCCAATTTTTAATAATAAAAGGGATGCACAACAGTGTGCAAATTATAGAGGAATTAAATTGATGTGTCATACTTTAAAAGTATGGGAGAAAGTAATTGAACATAGTTTAAGACGTATTATAAAAAATTCTCATAATCAGTTTAGATTTATGTCGGATAGGTTTACTATATAAGATATACATTTATTGAGAGGTTTGATGGAGACGTATAGAGAGAATAGGGAGGATCTACATATGATTTAATTTAGAAAAAGCTTACAGTAAGGTTCTATGAGATATCATTTGGCAAGTTCTAGAGAAAGGTATTGATATGACTTATATTCAAGTCATTAAAGATATGTATATTAGAGTTGTTACTTGTATTCGAATAGAAAGAGGATTGACGAAATATTTATCCTATTAATTTGGATTACATCAGGAATCGGCTTTAAGCCCATATCCTTTTGCTTTAGTTATGTATGCTCTTACTGGACAGTTACAGTAGAATACCTTGGTGTATGTTTTTCACTGATGATATCTTTCTTGTGGATAAGACTAGAGATAGCTCAGAAAATACTTGAATTATGGAGGTTTACATTGTAGTCTAAAGGTCGCCATTTGAGGATAACTAAAACTGAATGTAATTTTAGTAGTAGTAGTTCTAGTGACAAGGTTGTAACGATAAATAATCAAATCATTAAAAGTTGTGAACGCTTTAGATATCTCGGGTCTATTGTTCAAAGTGATGGTGATATGGATGATGATGTAATTAGTAGAATTCAAGTTGGTAGGTTGAAGTGGAGGAATGTTTCGGGCATGTTGTATGGTAAAAAAGTATTGTTTATACTGAAAGAAAAAATTTATATGATGGTGCTGGGACCTGCAATGCGCTATAGCGCAGAATGTTGACCTTTAAAAGAGAAGCATAAAGCTAAGTTAAGTGTTGTCAATATGAGAATGCTTGGGTGGATGAGCGGATTTACACTTAGAAACAAAATGAGAAATGAAAATATCTGTGATAGGGTTGGTGTAGTTCCAGTGTAAGACAAAATTAGAGAGAGTCGTCTTAGAGAAAATCGACCATCTGATGATCCAGTTGGAATAGTAGATATTTTAGATTCGACTTATGTTAAGAAAGGCAGAGGTAGACTTAAAGACTTGGGCATGTTGTATAAAAAATGATCTTAATTTATTAGAATTAAATAAAAATATGGCACTCAATAGGATGCGATAAAGAAAAATGATTCACGCAGCCGACCCCACTTGGTGGGATTAAGGCTTCTTGATGTTGTTGTACTATGATTTCAAAGCGTGTGTAGCCATATTATATGAAAGGTATCAAATTTTAAATGTTGAAATAAGAATGTGATAAATATTTGTAAGCTATGAAGAGTCTCTCCTAGATGCGAATTGGATCATCAAAAGTTAAACAATCTAGTCTATGTGAAATAACACAACTTTAAATATTCATCGTGAATTTGGATGTCATTGATCCATTCAATGTCAAAGAATTAGTAGTAGTCGAAAGTGGTTGAATGAGGTGATTGGTTCAAATTTCTCAAACGTTGATGAGAATTAGTAAATATTTGAAATGGAACGGTGTGTAAGAGCATAGTAAGTTACATAATAAAAGATGCTCGGTAAAAAGCATGTGAAATAAGATGGCTACCAAAACTTCTAGTTTTACAGCAACAGATTTTGATGATGACGAGAAAGGGAGTAGTTGAAACATCTCAATCCAAAAATCTGGAATAATAAGGCAAAAATAGATGGTCAAGCAAACCATTAAATGCTTTCTACCTACATTAATAAAAAAATCTAAGCACCATACAATTGTTGATTCATGTAGTCAATACATAAATTCCCTTCCATCAATACATCATAATTCTAAATTACAGTGACTTAAGGGAACTGAGTAGATAGATAGATAGATAGTATTCTCTCATTATTTATTTACCTTAAGTGTATTTTCTTCAACTCAAATATATAAATCATATTTAGTTAAGTTCAACAAGTAATAAAACCTCGCTAAGATTTGTGATCTGTAATTTAATACTTTATCATGGCATTATAAGTAAACCTCAAACTTCAATTTCAAGTATGCCTACAACATAAAATTTTCTATAACACCTTCGTTTTAAAATTATTTTTTGAAAAATCACTTATTTTTGACGGAGGAAGAAATGTTTTAGGTGTTGTCTGGCAACAAATGAAACTTGAGTTATTAGGATTTAGTAAATCCCCTAAATTCGGATTTATTAAATTCGGAATGGATTAAATCCAGAGAACTGTATGGCAACAGATTTACTAAATCTTGTAAATCCTGTAAAAATTTCACAGCGAAGTGAAATCCACCGGTTGGTGGATTTTACAGCTGAAATCTACGGAATCCAAATTTAGTAAATGGGAGGATTTATTTTGTCCAAAATGACCGTCTGGCAGTATTCTTCTTAAATCCTGAGTTAAATCTCTTGCCAGATAGCGCCTTGATCTTGCTCGTGCTTGGCTGGGTTCCAAAATGATGCCCATTTTGTTACCCCGCTCGAGTCCTCGATCATGATACTCGCTCATCCAATCTCTTGTTCGCTAGCTCTATCCCTGCCACTCGTCCACTCACTCTCCTCTTCTTTCTCCACCCTCTAATTGTTGAAAAATTATTCCATCAGTACTACGCACCTTAAGGAAGGTGCGTAGCCAATAAAATGGCGTCAGCTGTAAACTACGGTCTCACCTTTCATTTCAAAATAAATTTAAAATAAATATTAATTTTAATTTTGTTACGGCCCGGCCCGATGATTAACCCGAACCCTTTTTTACTTTTCCCGAACCACATTTTAACTTTCTACACACTGTTACGAGAGTTTAGGGTCTACTCTTCCTCGGCGAAAATCTCCTGTGCAACGCATCCTCCGGCGAAACCCTTCGGCAAAGCGCAGCTTCTGGCGGAAGCGAAGGTCATGGTGTCGACTCGTTCGGTAAAATCACGGTATGCACCTAAACCAGAATCAGGAAATACGAGTAACGCATCAGTAACACAACAATAGCACAACAATACCACGTCAATAGCATCACACATCAGTAATATACCAGTACTACATCAAAAACACAACAATAACACGGCAATACCACATGAATAACACATCATAGATTTGAATCATTAGCACAAAAAAAACCCTACTCTATAACTGCATAAAACCAAATTTGTTGAACTCACAGATACATCCATGACATAGTTTAGATGTGTTATTATTGTATTATTTGTGTTTTATTCATCTTTTTTTTTTCTGTTTTAACTGTGTTACTGTTGTGTTACTGATACGTTATTACCGTGTTATTCATGTAATATTGATGTCATATGCTTCTGTTTAGGGTGATTGTTAATTAATGACATAGGTTTAGTGTTATTCTTGTATTATTCATGTATTATTAATATGTTATTCTACTGTGTTATTCTACTGTGTTATTCTACTGTGCATTAACTGTAGTACTGACGTGTTACTCATGCGTTATTTCCGTGTTATTTGCGTATTATTGATGGGTTTAGGGTTATTATTAATTAATGTCATAAGTTTGCTGTGTTATTTTTGCATTGCTCCTCTATTATTCGTGTATTACTTTCCTCTGTTTTTACTGTGTTACTCGTGTGTTATTGTCGTGTTATTCATGTATTATTGATGTGCTTAGGGGTATTATTAATTAAGTGTGTTTCATGTACTACTCATGTGTTAGAGGTGTGTAATTAGTTATGCTTTTGTATTATTCATGCTCCTATGTAGGGTTATTACTCTCTTATGTCGGTATGTTACTCATGTATTATTCCCTTCTTCTGGCTGTTATTCTGATAATTTGTCATTATTTATTTAATTTGCAGGATCATGAGTGCAAGGACTTTCAAATATAAATGTCCATCTGCAGTGAGAGGTGCCCTGGATGGAATTCGTGATCTTCTTTCAGAGGAGACCATTAATAATTTAAGGGAAATTAGGGTGTTCAACTTCTTTGACATGCGCCCATATCCCCAGGACAATGTCATGACTTTACATTTTGAGATGCTGGGATAATGAGAGGAGTGTCTTCAAAATGGGTGGAAAGGAGGTTAAGTTACATGCTGACCACGTGGCTCTGTTGATAGGGATGCCGAACAGAGGAGAGTCTATTTCATGGAAAAAAAGGACCCCTATCAAATGTGGATGTCAGACAAATAAGAACCAACTCACAAACTTTTTTTGCAGAAGGAGCCTCCACCCCACCTTTTGAGCAGTTATACTTGAAATTTTTACTAACTTTTTTTTTCCTTCAAGCAACTTTCATGTGCCTGCAGAGCTATCTTCTTTTGCTATAAATGTACAAGTTTTTTCGTCCTTTAATTGGTCTGCTGTCATATGTGATATGATCATCGATCAAGTGAGAATCCCCTTAGTGAAATTAAGGCAGAATAAGTCAATTGGCTACATTCAAGGATTTGTATTTCTCCTAACAGTAAGTATTTGTTATTTACATTGAAACATCACTCTTATGATTTTTTTTGTTTGATGTCCTGACTTTTGCATACATGTTGATGGTCTAAAACATCCCCAGCTTTGGTTTTACGAGCACACCTCTCTTTTAACTCCTGATGCTCCTGACGCTAGACCTCGCATGCTGAGGTGGCCAACCAATCATGGGTTGAGTGCTGAGAAGATCCATGAAGCCTTCAAGAGGCTTGATCATGTAAACCATTTAATTTTGATTACAGCTTATTGACACATCTTTTTAATAGCTTTTTAAGAGTGATTGCAACAATTCTGACGAATACATTTTCATTGTAGGTTAATGACGGATTCCTAGCTTTGAGTGATGATGAAGTACAACTCCTCGAAAATCCAGAGCAGGGACTGTCAATCCCTGCAAGGCAACTTCCACATCACGAAAGTACTGCAGGACCATCTTCACTCAAATCGTATGTCAGGGGTACAATTGTTTCTAATGATATAACCCCAGTACCCGGACATACAACGAAGAGTGTTGATTTTGGGATATTATATAAGATGCTAAAATCTCAGGAACAAATAAGCTTAAATGTACAAAAAACTGTTACTGGTATGAGTGCAAATATGAATACTGTGGTTGAAGCATTGTCCAACCTAACAGGTTTGGTACATAGATTAGTTGAAACCAAGGCCGAGAAGTTCGCTGAGAAAACAATATCCGAGACAAGTAAGAAGACCAGCAATAGTGGTCATCAGCAAAAGAGGAAAGTGGACCCCCCTGCATCTCAATACCAATTTAAGAGAAGACGTAGAAAAATTGATGATGTCGATATTGTTGCTCCTGTAAATATAGATGTACCAGAACAAACAATAAGAAATACTGATGCTCTCTTACAGGCCGAAGATGCCGAAGAAGAAATAAGAGAAGCCCAAGATGCAGATATGTGTGATGAGACAATCCATGAAGACCCTAAAGAAGTGGAACGAGCAGTGAAGGGTGTTTTTGAAGCTCTGGCCCAATCGGTAAGTGCGTCATTCTAATTTCTAATTAATGATGTACATTCCTACTTTATTAGGGCTAACAATATTTTTTTTTAGACGCGGCTTTTGACTTATGATGTACAAACTGATTCCAAAAAGGGTGATCCCGAAAAGGTCCAAGTTTCAGATGAAGAAATCTTAGATGCACCCGGGTATCAGCAATTTTCTAGTCAAAGCCTCAGTTCTGATGCAAACCAATATGCCATAGTTGTAAGTTAATAATATAGCTAAGTGCAGACCAATATGTATTATACGATACATTTCATCTAACCAAACATTGTTTTGTAGTTCCCCAAACTCAATCATTAAGGACCACGTTTCTTCAAACTCCTCCTCAGAATCACACTTGCTCAAGCATTTATAGAAAAAACCACAGACACTCTTAGTGCGCACTCCACAGTGAACTTTGGAAGGCAGTTTCTTGTAGATATGTCATTGACATAATCTATGACATGTCTGTGGGAGGCATTCTGCAATGGCTCTTGCCATTGCTTGATCTTGATCGGTAAAGATAGTTATGGGATGTTTGTCTCCCATTATTCGAATGAATGATTTGAATAACCACATGAATGATTCAGTAGTCTCGTCAGATAGAAATTTAACTCCAAACAGTACGTTCTGTCAGTGGTGGTTAACCCCCACAAATGGAGCACAACATAAGTTATATTTATTTAATTTGTAGCTTGTATCGAAAATTATGACATCCCCGAAACAGTCATAATTCAGCCTACACAATCCATCACTCCAAAATATATTTGTTAACCTACCAGACTCATCTGTTTGGAAATCTCAAGCAAACATGTTGTCCTCAGATTGTCTCTCCATGAACAATTGTATTAAAGCATTGACATCTCCCTGTTCAATTCTTTGTCTTCTTTCACTTTGGATAAAATTAAATGCATCTCTCTTCGTGCACTCTAAATTCTCCACACCACCAACCTCCGTGGCAATAAAATTGTATGTGTGTGTTGCTCTGATGTCTGAACCTGTCATGGATCTCAGCACATTTGCATTAATCTCACTTATCCTTCTGTTGGAACGAAGAAGATGCTTATCACCACTTTCGGCTAAAGAATGATTATGATTTTTAATGAATTTTGTCACTGTTCAATTGCCTTCGAAATCAACATGAAATCGTACCATGGCCTTACAGTTAGTCCTTGTGTCCGCTTTTCTGAACTTAACTGTGTTGTTAGGCTCTTTCTTATAGCCAGCTTTTCCACAAATGTAATCTTTAACCTTGAGTTTCTTGGAGTTCGGCCAGTAGGTGGTATGATCCTTCCGAACAGTGAATCCCACGTGATGTGCATAGGCACGATAGCTTTCATATGTTTCTTCCTCACTGTGAATAATGCTATTAAGAAACTTCTCTGCGATAGGATCATTGCAAACTTGCGTTGCCTCAAAGGACTGCATAAAATAATGGTGATATCAGTAACACCATAATAACACAAGGGTAACACAAAAAAACCATAATAATACCAAAGCACTGTAGAACAGCACCCAAAAGATACTACATCAACACCTACGTTTACATGCAGTAACACTACAGTAACACCAGAATAACACAAAGGTAAGACCAATAAACCAGAAGCCTAAAACCATAGTAACAAAAAAAAAAACATAATAATACCAAAACACACTGTAGAACATTACCCAAAAGATAGTAGATAAACACCTATGTTTACATGCAGTAACACCACAGTAACACAAGAATAACACAAGGGTAACACAAATAAACCAGAAGCCTAATACCATAGTAACGAAAAAAAAACCATAATAATATCAAACCTCACTGTATACTAAAGCATCCAATAATACTACATGAACACCTACATTTACATGGAGTAACACCACAGTAATGTAGAACAACACCCAAAAGATAGTAGATCAACACCTACGTTTACATGCAGTAACACCACAGTAACACTATAATAACACAAGGGTAACACCAATAAACCAGAAGCCAGAGTAACGAAAAAAATCATAATAGTACAAAATAACACTGTAGAACAGCATCCAATAATACTCTATCAGCACCTACGTTTACATGGAGTAACACCACAGTAATGTAGAACAGCACCCAAAAGATACTCCATCCACACCTACGTTTACATAGAGTAACACCACAGTAACACCAGAATAACACAAGGGTAACACAAAAAAAAACCAGAATTCCTAAACCATACTAATGAAAAGAAAAAAACCATAATGATAATAAATCACACTGTAGAACAGCATCCAAAAGATACTACATCGAACACCTACGTTTACATGGAGATAAAACTAAAGCCTAAACCACCTAAACGGTACTAAATAAAACGCAAGAAACAAGAGTAATAGCAGAGTAACACCAGAATAACACAACAGTAACACCAACACTCACTTCATCTAGACCTTCAAAGTTCAAACTGAATGATGGCATCTCAACATTCATGGAGACTTCCGGCATCTCAACGTTCATGGAGAAATCGACTTCCGGCATCTGAACGTCCATGGAGAATTTCAACAAGACCTAGCTATGGCGGTGCTGTGACCAGAGCTGTGAACGGAGCTGTGAACGGAGCTGTGACCGGAGCTGTGAACAGAGCTATGAACGAAGGTGTGAAAAAACCAGCGAAAATATTTCTTCACCCTTCGAATAGAACAGCAACTGGCGCGAAATAATTTTATTATGGCGGGATTTTTTTCAGAATTCGGGTTTTGGGCCAGGCCCGTGTCGCGAATACTGATGGAATAAGTGAGACCGTAGTTTACGGCTGGCGCCATTTTATTGGCTACGCACCTTCCTTAAGGTGCGTTGTACTAATGGAATAATTCTTCTTTTGTTACTCGCCCAATCTCTCTGACACGATCGCTCTCAGTAGCTCTGTAAAGCCCAGTATTAATGCAAAGCNATAATTCCATGGGTTGGCATCTTTCTATAACCGATTCATCAATACCTAAAGTATTATTATCGCCCCACTAGTTGAATTGCTTAAGATTGTCCTTTCTAATGGATCTAGCAAGCACAACTTAGCTTTGATCACTTGAAACATGCCCTATGCACAACTCCAGTGTAGGCTTCTAGATTTTGATCTTTTTTTTCAAGGTGGAGTGTGATGCACATGACACCGGTATTAGAGCGGTCCTTAGTCAGCAAGAATATCTTGTAGCATTTTTTAGTGAGAAACTTAACAACTCAAGAAAGAAATATTCAACATAAGAAAAAGAATTATATTCTATTAAATGGAAAGCATGTCACATGGGTTGAATATATTTTAGACTCTAATTTTAGGAACAATTCAAACAGAGCGCGTAAAACATTACTATTTACAAATCAAGAACCCTCTTTTATTCATTTTTCGAATTCTCTCCAACTATCGAAATTAATGATAAAAATCCTACCCTTATTTTTCATTTTTTACCACAATCTCAATGATTTGATCATTACAAGTGTAAATGTAGCGGTTCGACAGTCCAATATATCACATGGATGCTTGATTTGTAAATATCACTGTTTTGATGTTGTATATGTAATTATCTCTTCATTTTATTCTCAAGCACAAATCATGGTTTTCTAATCAATAGCCGATGTTTTAGATGTCAATCATGCAAGCACGGGTTGTGGGAGGAATGTATGATAAGGATTCTAATTTTTGAGGGGCATGACGACAGTGTCTTATCGGAAATATTAAATCAAAGATGATTTCTTGTTCAAATAAAATTTTTTTATGCATTCCTTAATGTTCCATTAGAAATGTCATATTGGTGGAAGGCCACAATGAGGACCTAGTTGGTTATTTTGGAAGAGATAAGACTAGTTGTTTTAGAAGAAAAATTTTAATGGCATTCCATAGATAATGATTTGGATCGCCTTGTGAAGAGGTGTTGCATTAATCATATAGCCAAGACAATAGCCCAAAATTAAGGGTTTTATCTTCTCTCATTCATTCTTAAGCATCTTTGGATGGATGTTAGTCTGGATTTTGCAGTTGGTTTACCACACACTCAATGGATCAAGGATTTTANCCAAGCGAATGAGATTATTAACAAAGGCTTGGTGTGACATAGTGGTAGCGCACACGCGATTCCGACTCTATCGGCTCTTAAAAGGATGGGGCATGCCTTATGTACATTTACAGTCAAACTATAAATAAAATCGCTATCAAATATAGGTTTCTCATTCCTCGATTGGTATATTTATCATTTAAAAGGAGTGGTTTTATTCTCCAAAATTGATCTTCAAATCAAGTATCATCATATACATTTGTTGCAAGCAGATGAATGGAAAACAATGTTAAGATAAGATATGGGTAATATGAATGAATGGTGATGTCGTTCGAGCTTTTTAACCCTTTGAGCAACTCATGTGCCTAATGAATCAAGTTTTATAAACTTTTATGGAAAATTTTATGATCATTTACTCTGATGATATTTTGATTTATAGCTCTAACAAGATCGATCATTTGCAACATTTAAAAAATATTTTTTAGGTACTTCGATCACAACAACTTTTTGTCAATATGGTTATGAGTGAATGTCTAGTTTTCTTGCATCAATTTCTAGTGATTTGTGATCTTGGAAGTAGGGATGGATGTGACAAAATTATGACTATTAAGGACTAGCTGACACCTACATCCTTCACTGAAGTCAGGTAATTCCATGGGTTGGCATCTTTCTATAACCGATTCATCAATACCTAAAGTACTATTATCGCCCCACTAGTTGAATTGCTCAAGATTGTCCTTTCTAATGGATCTAGCAAGCACAACTTAGCTTTGATCACTTGAAACATGCCCTATGCACAACTCCAGTGTAGGCTTCTAGATTTTGATCTTTTTTTTCAAGGTGGAGTGTGATGCACATGACACCGGTATTAGAGCGGTCCTTAGTCAACAAGAATATCTTGTAGCATTTTTTAGTGAGAAACTTAACAACTCTAGATAGAAATATTCAACATAAGAAAAAGAATTATATTCTATTAAATGGAAAGCATGTCACATGGATTGAATATATTTTAGACTCTAATTTTAGGAACAATTACAAACAGAGCGCGTAAAACATTACTATTTACAAATCAAGAACCCTCTTTTATTCATTTTTCAAATTCTCTCCAGCTATCGAAATTAATGATAAAAATCCTACCCATATTTTTCATTTTTATCACAATCTCAATGATTTGATCATTGCAAGTGTAAATGTAGCCGTTCGACAGTCCAATATATCACATGGATGCTTGATTTGTAAATATCACTGTTTTGATGCTCTATATGTAATTATCTCTTCATTTTATTCTCAAGCACAAATCAAGGTTTTCTAATCAATAGCCGATGTTTTAGATGTCAATCATGCAAGCACGGGTTGTGGGAGGAATGTATGATAAGGATTCTAATTTTTGAGGGGCATGACGACAGTGTCTTATCGGAAATATTAAATCAAAGATGATTTCTTGTTCAAATAAAATTTTTTTATGCATTCCTTAATGTTCCATTAGAAATGTCATATTGGTGGAAGGCCACAATGAGGACCTAGTTGGTCATTTTGGAAGAGATAAGACTAGTTGTTTTAGAAGAAAAATTTTAATGGCATTCCATAGATAATGATTTGGATCGCCTTGTGAAGAGGTGTTGCATTAATCATATAGCCAAGACAATAGCCCAAAATTAAGGGTTTTATCTTCTCTCATTCATTCTTAAGCATCTTTGGATGGATGTTAGTCTGGATTTTGCAGTTGGTTTACCACACACTCAATGGATCAAGGATTTTATCTTAGTGGTGGTGGATTGGCTCTTCAACATGGCCCACTTTGTGCCATGCAAGACTTTAAGCCTCACATCGCCGAATTCTACTTCAAGGTGGCGGTTTGTTTACATGGCATTCCATGCACTATCAATTTAGATTGGAATATTAACTATTTAAGCCACATTTGTAAGACCTTACATAGTAAATTGGAAATCAAACTTCAATATAGTTCAACTTTGCATCCACAAACCGACGGGCAAATAGAAGTTGTTAATAGAAGTCATGGGAATCTACTTTGTTGCTATGTATATAAGAATCTTTCAGAATGAGATCTGCTTCCATCACAAGTGGAGTTTGCCTATGACCGGTCTTGCAGCCAAATCTTCAAAAACAACCATTTTCAGGTGGTTTATGGAAGGAATCCTATATCTTTACTTGATCGTACATTGGATATTCCAATGATATCCAATGAAGGCTATGACCTCAAATATTGAGGCTCGATTAAAATAAATCCAAGAGCTCCATAAATTGGTTTGGGAGAATATCATTAGATAAAATGAAATGTATCAATGATAAACAAATAAAAATAGAAGGGCAGCCACTTTCAAAGAAAGACAAAGCATGGATTCGATTAAGTAAAGAGTGTTTTCCTCCGGGAAAACATGGGAAGCTCATGGACCTCTTCGGATTGTGAAGCATATTAATGAAAATGCTTACCAAATTGATATTCCCAACGACAATATTTCTACCACATTTATCATGATCGACGTGACTCCACATCACAAATTTGATTTTGAAGCTACTTCTTATGAAGAATCTCACTAACCCTAGGAGAATGACATTGAAGCTTGATGTGTTTGTTGTTCAAGTGTTCTTGTGGATGTGTTATCTTTCGGTCTTTTCAAGTGTCCGGTGTTTTTCTGTAGCGTTAATTCTTTTGATGACAAACTTGTTAAAATACCTTTTTGGGAAGATATTTTTTTAAGGTTTTTCTTTCTTTTTCATAAGGGTGTCTCGGTATTCTTGCTGCCTCTTTCTGGTGTATCATGAGGTGGCTCTTAGGCGGTGCTTTAGCCCTTGTATCTTGTTATTATCTCTGAATTCCTGAAGTACATTTTTCTAATTGATTTTGCTCCTTTGTTTCAGTTATGGTTTTCCTCTATTGGTTTTTTATGCTCTATTATTGTGCTGATTTGTATTCATCATTGTTATAGTTCCAACTGCAGTAACATAGATGGTATTAGTAAGACTGATAAAGATAGTGTAGAAGGTTTGGGAATGTGAAGGACAGTTTCACCTAACCAAAATAAAACTAATTAGAAAATATAATGATCAATGTTGAACATATACTAATTATAAATCACTAATGTCATTCATTTATCATTTTATTTTTAAAGGAGTCGACAGTTTGTCCATTGTCACATAATTTCCTCTTTCCCTGAATAATTCTCATATCCAGACATGTGAATGATCAGGAGAAGAAATGAACTATAAAAATAAAACATACAATAAAGACAGACAAAAAAGAGAAAGAATATTGAGAACTTTCGTGCGGCAAATCTCGCTATGACATGTCAATCATATAAGTTCGAATAAGATCAAAATGAAATAGTTTATGCTAAATATCCACAAAAGAATTCATAGAAAAGCTACCAACAACCAGAGATTCAGTTGTGTTTGTCTGTTATTGGGCCCAGAATGCTCCCAAGATGATGTATTCCACTTGGTTAATTACATCTTAGGGGTTACCCAAGAATATTCTTGATCCAAGGAGTTTTGCTTACATTTAAAGTGACAACTAGCTCAAGGTTAACAAATGACGGTTATTTCACATGGGAATGCTCCGATGCTTTCAAAGTGCCCGCTAAACCACGAGGCGAGGAGTGAGTCTCTCACGGTCCCACATGGGTAATGGGCTCCTCGGCATACTGAGCCTCTAAAATAATTGAATCATCCTGACGGAGAATTCTGATACATCAAAGCACATCTGGACCATAAGAGCAGAGATAAAATCGTTGTATCCTAAATGGGTGGCAGTTCATCAGTAATCGGGTCATCGAGATGATACCAAAGAAGGCAAAAGAAATGATAGGGCTCAAAGTGGGTAGTCAAAGAAATGAAAGAGTAATCCCTAACACGTAGAGACAGTCAAGTCGATGCATCACAAACACATCATCCCAAGCTGCTAAGACCCTAAGTTTACCTAGTCATAAAGCTAGTCTACCTAACACATTCAGAGATCCCCGATCAGTAATCTATAAATTGCGTCGTCCGTGGGAACCTCAGTAGCCTTAAGGTCAAAAGAACGAAAAACTATTATATGACTATCACGTAGAGCTCCAAGAGGTGGGACTTATACCCACTGAAGTGGCAAAAAAGAGAAATGGAGGTTCAACTACAAAGTTGGAAAAGCTCCCAACAAAAGGATTTACACCCTGTCCAGGTTGGGGAGCGTTATAATGATCTAAGTGCACTAGACAACCATGTAAGTCGAAAACTATGTTAGGTCAGCCAGGTTGAAGAAACACGGGGGCTTCTCCTCGAGACATGCAAATGATGCAATGCGCTAATAAGTCCTAATGTGGAAGTCTTATTAATTACGACTTGGGAGAGATCCATGCTATGCAACCCATTTTAAAATCAGCTCGACGACCATGCAGAAAAGTAAAAGCAAATTTTTGAAAATCTCAATTTTAATCCTAAAATTTTGACTATCTCAATCTTTTATTATTAGGATTTTGAGTAGAGAATTTATAATTTTAAGGTCCTTAATGAGCCTAGATTATAATTTTCATAGAATCCCAAATAAACCAGAAAGAAACATAGAAAATAAATCAAACATAAAAACATGCAATATAGAGTAAAGCACACCAATATATAAGAAAGGCCAATGTCGTTGGGTCGATGACATATTCTAGGAAAGAATGGAAAAGCAGTCGGACTCCGCATATACATGCACAGTCCTAGATCTACACAAAAATATAGAATTCAGACTCAAAGTATGGGACGCAAGCTGCTGCTCCTGGTCCTCATCAAGTATATTGATGCATCGTCTGCCTCGAAACTCATGTGTATACTTTATTTTTGATACAGACTTAGCCTAATGACTCTATCAAAAGCATTTGAAAGGGAAAATAAAGACTCAACTTGTAGAAGATTGCTAGCAAGGGTTAACTCAGGCAATCATATATAAGTCTTGTCCCTTTTGTCGAGGGAGGTAAATAACATCTACAAGAAAATGATTAGTAAAAATCATTACATGCTCCCCCTTAATGGTACATGTGGGTGTGCATACATATATAGACATGACTCCCTCTCGAAGAACACCCTAATACACTACCATGCATATCAAACATACAAGCATACCAAAAAGGCACAAAAGTGAAGCTTTGCTAGAACAATCAAATCAGTAGAGAACAATAGTCAGAGGTATCAAAAATACTACATAGCACCCTGAATCCTAGTTTATTACACAATCTAACGAGAAGGTGTCCTAACTAGCATCAATGTGCTCAGAGTAAGTCTTCGGGTATGTATGACTTTGAAGGGGGTCGCCATACTGACTCTATCCTAAAGATCCAAGGGATCTGAATGGTGTCACCTAGGATGGATTTTGAAAAAATATTGGCCTTACATATAACCTAGCTTGCTACATGTATAAATTTAAGATTATGGCAAATGTAATAAGTAGAAAATTGTATTTTTTTAAAGTTTTAAAATAAGGAAAATTAATCACACACTCAAAATATGCAAGGTGACACGAGTTAGATCTCTTAAATCCTTAGCACAATCATATTTGTGTCAATTCTGATGTTTTAACTTATATTGTTCGTCGGGATCGATCCGATAATACTCGTTAAGACATCACGACCAACAAATGGTTACTCGTCTATCCATGCACGCATATAAATGCAAATGTGAACAACTGTAAAATAAAAGTGGTCAGGAGTGCGTCGTGGAGGTAGTAACTCAGGAGAGAGCATGTCGTGTAGGCAGCTGTTTCAAGGAATGGGTGTGTCGTGAAGGCAATGACCTAAAAGAGTGGGTGTGTCGTAGAGGCAATGGCTCGAATGATGAGTGTGACATGGAGGTGGGTGGGCGTGCCATGGAGGCAGTGGTCCAAAGGATGGGTGCAAAGTGAAAGAAGTGGCCCGAAAGGATGGGCATGTCGTGAAGGCAGTGGCTCGAAGGATGGGTGTATTGTGGAGGCAGTGACCCATAGGGTTGATTGTCCACGGGGTACAGTGACTCACATGGGGTGTAGTGACTCAGAAGTGGGCATTTAGTGGAGGCAATAACTTAAGAGAATGAGTGTACTGGGGCATTGATTCAAGAGAATGATGATTCTCACTAGAGAGAATCATCCAATTGGAGAGAATGTGTATATATATATATATATATATATATATATATATATATACTCTCTCATATACACAT